>LQRL01102786.1:46649-56754 GCA_001703475.1 Hydroides elegans
GTTATTAATGTATTTTGTTTTTTTTTTATCAATAGAATTCAAGCACAGCATTAAAGATCATATGGCCTATTCAAAAACTCCTGAATCGGACTTAATCATGCCCTGGTTTCATATGCGTTTTCACACTCAGCCTTTTTCGTGCTTTCCAATTCATCTCTTCGAGCATATAACAGACCCTTATCAGGAGTACCCAGCGATTTATTCGGTGAAATATCTATTCTTTTCAAATTTCTATCTTGCTGGCATTTTCACAGAACAGAATAGATAAAATATTGCATTTAACTTTATTCTAACTATCCTGGCATTTTATAAGAATAAAACCCAATATAAAATATGTTTCCAAAAGCAAAAAATAATCGTCGGTTTCTAATAGAAATGTCATTAAGGCATAAGAACATAACTGAGAAGCACTTGTTCATAGAAGATGTATATAACAAAGAACAAAAAGTAGCTTTATATGCTACAATTGTATATCGAAAAATAACGTTTCAGTATGTGAATGTTTTATTCTGCTGGCAGTTCTGTTGCAAAGTTGCTGGCACAATTTGTTCTTTGTTCCTGGCTGGCAAATTAAGAATAAAATCATTCCAAAACTAAAAATAATTTTTAGGTTTAACGAAGTTTAGAGTTCATTTCATGCCGAATGAAGTAAAATTAGACACTTTCTAAAAAAAATGGTCCGTTGGGTACTCCTGCCTTATGTGGAAACGCTAAAACGCACCTTCACAACTTATTTTGGAAGAAGTTCCCAGTGTACCCAGGACTATGAAAATAGATTCATTTAATCAATAACATTGTTTTAAAGTAAGGAACATATAATAAAGTCTTCAAATAGGATCTAGTTCTATATAATAAAGACCACCCCAACAAATCTAGTAGATTTGTATTTAACTAACTATTTTTTGTAACGCCTCTTGATTCTAATGTGCATAGTGTTAGATCTATCGCAAAAATAGTCTAAAGTTCTCTTAAAATTACTATAGTGATGGACTATAAACCCAAATGCCTCTAGAAATGCCTTCTAATATATCTGCGGAACTGTTAATTAACTGATTATATGGATATTTGATTGAAATATAGAAAAAAAATGAATATCGCAAAACCAATTTCGCAAGTGCGTGAACACTCGTTGCGTTGTATTTCGCAAACCCAGAAATCGCAGAATTCTGCCTGACCGTACCTTAATACGCGACCAGTTTTTGAACCACTTTTTATTTTTCATAGAAATAGCACTATAACTTAATTTATTTACACCAAAACATAGATTATGGTCATGCTTGATAAAACAATTATATAAGTAATTATATATGTTTGGTGTAAATAAATCTATTTGCCGTGTTGTTTCAAACAAAAAGGGGTTCAAAAACTGGTCGCGTTTTAGCGTGGTGCATTTACTGGTCTACAGGTCTATGCATCATGAATTTGATCTAGAAGATTTAATATTAAATGATAATAAAAGCTTGGTATTTCAAATAAGGCCAAAAGGATGTCAGCATATGAATGACAAGGAGCATTGTGACGCAGAATTCTTTTGTCTGCGATGATGTTGTTCATTTTCGCCATCCGTTAAATTGTTGATACATTGAATTAGGAATTGACATAGTTTATCAAGGGATCTACTAATTGAAACGGACGCTTTGTCGTATACGTTTCGTAAGATGCTGTTAATTTTATTGATCTACAAAACATATAGAGTCTACACATGTATATAATTATACACCCGTTCACCTATGTCTTACAATTTGCTCGATTCATATTGCTAGAGACCTACTGAACGATAAAATGTTGTTAATTTTGTTCATCCGTTAACAACTATATTATACTTGCCTCACCCCTGTCTTGCAATTGGCACAGGTCATGGGGCTGACCTTCCTAGCCGCCGGAACCAGTATGCCCGATTTGATCACCAGCGTTATTGTCACCAAGAAAGGCTATGGCGATATGGCCATTTCGAGTTCGGTGGGAAGCAACATATTTGACGTCTCAGTCGGGTGAGTATTGTCAATGTAATTTTTGATTCTATGATTTATTTTTAATTGTAATTGATGTGTATATTTGACATATTATTTGAAATTATCATACAAATCAAGGAGACCTCTATCAGCTTTTAATATTGAAATTTGTCAATATATGCATATGTGATTATTGAATTGGTTCCTTCGTTCCTCGAACAATGTCAATGACCTGAGTCTGTTGATGATTTTACAATACCAGTCATTTTAAGGTATAATCCTACTTTACCAATACGGGTCCTGGTATACATATAATATATTCACACCAAAATTGCAACATCGAAAGGGTGTGTCCCTGTCGTCACATTTTGTCAAAACGTTTTGACGTCAATAGCAGAGATTGATCCCATTAATATTTGATATGCACCTAAGTTCAATCATTGTTTTGACGGCTGACAAAAATATGAGAAAAGTAATTGATGTCACGAATCACAGTGACTACCATATGTCAATCGTAGCCTATAGATTAAAAGCAAATAGCGAAGCACCGCTGGAATCTCGACTCAAGTTCCATTTGAATAGACTATGTCCAGAACGTTGCTTTTGTTTTAAAGATAAACTGTTCAATATCGTATCTTAATTAATGTGCGACTCATCATTGCCCCATAGTTGCCTCTGTCATTGAACGTCTATATATATTATATTACAGTAAAGCAATATATGTCACACCATCATACAATATGTCAGTGATATGTTGCTATGTGATTCATTAAGTACAAAAGCCCCTGCTTCCCTTCCTTTTGTAAAAGCTTTTCACTGCTTGCTGCCCGTTCATCTGATGCCCCATCCTATAAAGCCTTTGTGTGTGTTTTGTTGCAGCTTGCCATTGCCATGGCTACTCTACGGTATCATCTACAATGAGTCGTATGACGTGGACAGCAGCGGAATGCTCTGCTCCGTGATGCTCCTCTTTGCTATGCTCATCATTCTCATTGTGCTGATCGCGGCCTTCAGGTGGCAAATGAACAAAGGCATGGGCATCGCCATGTTTGTCATGTATGCCATATTCTTGCTACTCAGCCTGTTGCTGTCGTTTGATCAGATCAAATGTCCTGATCTCGGCTTTTGAAGCAAAGCTAATGGTCAAAATTACAAATTCAAACTGCAGATATTCGTGAACATCTATAACTCGACGGCTATTTTCAATATAAAGTACTCATATACCCAAAAATACACGGGCAAAATTTATCTGGTCGTAGGACAAAATCCCTCCCGGTCAAACGCCCACCCGGCTAAAAGCCCTCCCATTTTTGCAAGGTAGGCTAAAATCCCTCCCGGTCAAAAGCCCTCCCGGCTAAAAGCCCTCCCATTTTTGTAAGGTAAAAATGAAATATATAATATTATTTTTTAATTCTTTTTTGTATGTTGTATATTCACTAACTCAAAACGTGTTAATCATGCAATAACATGCATGGTCACTGTTCACATCGGTGCGCTAATCCTCTGATCCCCATGTTATCCCTTGGTGATAACGGTCACAAAGGAACCACGGTCCATCGCAATGAATGAACCGATCAGAATGGGGTTAACATAATCCATGGATCCCACTCTATGCTATACACACAACAAGTATATAAATATATAATATACCATATGATATACAGTAGAACCTCGTTAACTCGAGCACGGTTAACTCGAATTACTCGTTAACTCGAGGTAAATTTGAAGTCCCATCTCTTATATATTAGTCTTATAAAAACATGTTTAACTCGAATTCACGGATAACTCGAGGTAAATCTGAAGTCCCAAGGACCTCGAGTTAACGAGGTTCTACTGTATTTCATTTTTACCCTACAAAAATGGGAGGGATTTTAGCCGGGAGGGCTTTTAGCCGGGAGGGCTTTTAGCCTACCTTGCAAAAATGGGAGGGCTTTTAGCCGGGAGGGCTTTTGACCGGGAGGGCTTTTGACCGTTTACCAATTTATCTCGATGTTGAATGATTTACCGAAATGGTCAGTGATTAGCGAAGGAATATTTCTTATTGTATATAAAGTTTAATGTTATTTGTCAATTTACCACCATTTTGTTTGTGAATGTACAATATTCAAGTTTATTAAGTGGTTATAACTTATTCATTATGCATTTGTGAAGCACATGTCATAAATACAGTAGAACCTCGTTAACTCGAGGTCCTTGGGACTTCAGATTTACCTCGAGTTATCCGTGAATTCGAGTTAAACATGTTTTTATAAGACTAATATATAAGAGATGGGACTTCAAATTTACCTCGAGTTAACGAGTAATTCGAGTTAACCGTGCTCGAGTTAACGAGGTTCTACTGTATGTATATTAAAAAATAAAATGAAACCAAATGCCAAAATATGATGTTTGAGAGCACAATTGATGCTCTAAATAAGAATTAAAACATTGTATTCGATTGAGTAGAATAATCTTATTGGTTAAATCAAATGAGTGTTAGGAGTTCCCAATGAATGAATGTTAGCGTTTATCTGTGTAACCAGCGAATTCCAACATTGCCTGAAATGGTCCAGTCAATGACAACATACGCTGTTTCAGGGGTGTGCAAAAAAGGGGGGGTTCAACCCTGGGGATTTAGCGGTTCTTTCGGTTACCATCCAATGTTCTTTCACACTGAAATGTAATAAATGATTTATTTAGAAACTTGACAGTTCATTCCAAAACACTCTTGCTCATACGATCATGATATGTGTCTAAAGAAGGGTTTGGTTTACTGTGATGTTATCAGATAGGCTACCGAGAATTGAGATGCGTTTGGTCAAATGATTTCACATGCAGATACATTATATTTCAAATAAGTGTTTTTCTATACTGTATTTAAAAATATAATTAGATCATATGTATTTGTGTCAAAATGAATATCAATCGGTTGCTTTATGCGCGTCATCAAATATATCATCAGATAAGTCCATAGAAATGTTATGGGTTTGGTTGTGATAAATTCTGATGTCATAAATAAGTAGTTATGCAATTACAGGATCTAAAAAAATAAAATAAGAGTCATTGTGCAAGTTTAGTCTTAATTTCATCTCCAAATTATGGTTATGAAATCATTGACAATTATATTAGGTATATAGAAGGAGTTCTTGTCCTAAACATATAACAACAATTATGTTGTAGTCAAGATTAAGATTTAAATCATGTATGTGATATATTTTGATGTATTTTATTTTTTCTCATTTTGATGAACGTTTTAATACTCAATAAAACTATGTACAAATATGTGTTTGAGTATGATTTACTTAGGCTAGCATTGGTCAAAGCTAGCAATCAATACTGTGATTCGATAAGTCAATTATTTTATATGAACAAATTCATTAACTAAAATATTTCCGAAAAATATATTAATTTTCAGAAGAAGTCAAAAAGATATAAATAACAAGCGAAAATGTTGGTTATTTAGTTCTCAGTTTTTTATCCAATTTTCTTCTTTTTTACTTTTAATTTACACTTTTATGTACCTGCAGATAATACAAGGGGTTTGGACAACACATTAAAATATCATCGTAATAAAAACGAAAAATAGTAAACCCGAAATCCAATAATAAAACACGATCAGCTTATTCACATGAAATATTGATTCAAATCAAAACTTCCATAGAAATACGGTTTTAATCTTGAAATGAAAATGAACATGTATATGGATTCTGTGAAAATATGAAATAATAAAGTTTCTGTTAAGAGTTGATTAATTTGCTCTTCTGAACATGACCAACTGTTCCAAAGACAAAAACTCCAACTAACCTCCTCTGCTCAAAGACTAAAACCAGTTTTAATTGTTTTAGACGATCCTGGTAAATTATCAAACGCATTCCCGTTTACGCACGTGATCATCGAAAGGGTTTAACTACAATTCTGTCTCGGCGTACCGTTCCACGGTGATTATAAACTTTCTGTGAAGCCCAAAATAGAGAATTAACTTATGACGAAATGTATTAAATTTGTGAAAGCTGTGTTACAACATTAAAGTTGAATTAGTATATATGTATATATTACCAACAATAGAACAATATCATATTGGGCTGCTTATGACATCATACAAACAGTCAATCCAGAAAAAAAATCACCTTAACCCTCTGGATTTCCGGTATTTATAATTCAGATCGCAATGTCAATACTTAACTGATAAGGCAGTGTCACAATGTGGTATAACTAATGAAACAAACGAAATGCTTCAAACTTTATCTTGATATTTAATTGATATCGATTAAATATCAATATAAAGTTTGAAGCATTTCGTTTGTTTCATTAGTTATACCACATTGTGACACTGCCTTATCAGATATCAATTAAATATCAAGATAAAGTTTGAAGCATTTCGTTTGTTTCATTAGTTATACCACATTTTGGCAAAACATTCAACTCGCTAATCACAAATGAAACGTTCAACTCACTGATTCTGTTTGAAAAGTTCAGCTCATGAATCACGTACGAGCGAATAGCAAGCACGATATGTTCCACTGACTGATCCAGAGCGAAACGCTCTACTCACTTAGGCAAAATTTTCGACTCACTAAGCCCCAAATAATAATTTGCTCTTAGATCATCGCTCATCTGGAATGACCGAACCATCAATTTCAAATTGTAATCAATAATTATCAACGCAATAAGACATGAAAAGCTCAACTCACACTAATCCAAGCAAAACCTTCAACTCACTCAAGTGAATAACTTGAGTTATATCAATTTAGGGTATCTTTAATTTGTTGAAGGCCAAAAACAGGGTAAGTATACTTGCCCTGAAAAATTAGGATAAGTATACTTGCCCTAAAACGAATTAGAAGCCCTAAAAATTACATTGTAATAATTGCCCTAAAAATTACATTGTAATATATATATATATATATGTGGCAGCGAAACTTTGATTTAAGCGAAACTATAGTTTCGCTAGCGAAAGATTAATTTCTCTGATGATGTTAGAAAAAAATGTCGATTCAAGATTCGTTAATAGCCATAACTTATGATTTTGCCTGATATGCATACGTTTCATGTATCTTTTGATCCATTTAAGTGCATTAGTGACATAAAGCCCACTACCCGAGAGGATTACCAGTGAGTTGAGCCAAGAACTTAACTCGGGGAAAATCGGTTTATTTCAATTACATCATTGAGTAGAACGCCATAAAAAGCTTTTGATTGATGGGTAAATTGACAAGGTACTATATTGCTATACATATGGATAGGATAAAATGTAAAAGAATGCCTTATATATCAAATTACGACAAAGAATACTTACAAAACCCGAAAAATTAATCTTTCGCTAGCGAAATTAAAGTTTCGCTGAAAATTAAAGTTTCGCTGCGACATATATATATATATAGCGATTTGCGTATGTTAACATGTATGAAGATCATTCCAAGAGCTGTTTCCTAAAAATGTTACATGTAAACTCAATAAAATCTACAATTTAAAAGGAATTCAATTATTCAAGCCAGAAAAGTTTCAAAATATTACGTATACTAATAGAATTTTAAAAACATATGTTGAACTCTATTTAAAATTAAACTTTAAAGAATATAAAAATAAAATATAATTAAACGCTATTTATACATGCAACTGACCGATATTGTGCGTCCTATTATTGATTATGGATTTGATTGATGACCAACTTGTAAATGATAATTTCTTCAATAAAAATTGATATTTCAAATGACATTTATTTTGTTCTGAGAAAATGATTCGCCAGCAAAATAGATTTCCTACAAAATATATATTTGTATACCACTGGTTTAAAGTGTTCCATCCCACCTCCCTTAAATTTACTATGAGCATAAAGTGCCAAAGTCTTTATACGAGAAACCGGGAACTGGGTAGCATTTAAGCCACTTAAGAAGAAGCATTGGGTCTTACATCATAGTTGATTGGATTTCAAGCATCACAATGTCAATATTAACATATGCGACGAACCAGAAGTCGTTCTAGATAAATAATGCTGAACATTATAGATCTATCAAGACTAAAAAATGAGAAGGATTGGTAGGGGGATAATGTTTACCCGATCTAATTTTGCTATGTTTATGTCAAGTTTTTTTTATTTCCCCCCAAAAAACACCTATATATACGTTTCTATATGGTCATATTATTAATTATTAATTTATTGGATATAAATATATAGCAATTAAACCATTTTATAGCAAGTGGTAAATTTTTCTAACTGTGGATATTTTTATAAGAAAAATTGTCAAAAAAGCTAGAAATGCCCATTTAATAATGTCCTCTGTTGTGGAACGCCCATCGTGGTACAATCGTAACGTAACTTGTTTGTTTAGAGTCCGAATAAAACGCCACAAGTTCCAAAGCACATCTTTATTATATCCAATACCCACTTTATTCAATTCATTTCAACTTCAACTATATTTTATTTGAATTCTATTCTCGGATCACACAGATCATATTATTACTTATTGTAATCTTTCACTATTTTCAATTTATGATTCCAATAATTTCCGAATAGCCGAACCCCTCCTGTGTCGGAACTTACAGCAGCAAAATCCGAGCCATATTTTTACTATGTTACACATCGGTCTAGAACGTTCTATAATGTTCTAGATTCTAAAACATTCTATAACCGTCTACTGTATTCATGACCATGAATCATATTCACAAAACACAATTTATCAGAACAGTAAACAGTCAAGGTCCACAAAATACATAATACAAGAATCTTATAGAATATCAACTACATATAACATAGTATGCAAACATAAAACGTAATAAAATGTACATATAAAATTTCTATTTCCTGACAAAAAAAATACACTTGATTTTTCACAACCTTGGAATCCCATATATTTCTTATCACTTATATAGCATATTAACACTCTGCGGCCCGCAATGCCGCAGAGTTTACTATATTCTAATCCAAAGTCTGTGGTATATTTGCCGCTGCCCGATGACCGCACCCTTATGCAATAAAAAATGCGATGGCTGTTTTTGTTGCAAACCCAAACAATGATAAGTTTATAATTTTAAAAGAAAAGTGTTATATATGCATTGGGTGGATATATTTGATATATAAACCGAGAGGTCCTTCAATTCTTTCAATAACATTGCATGATTCACCCAATAGAAACACTCGCAATTCAGTCATAATTTCAGTCTTTTTCATATCTTCATTTAGTCTTCCCAGATATCCACAACTCTTTCAGCATTCGATCATATGTTCGGTCTTTTTTTCATCGAACCCGTAATGATTTAGGCCACTACAAAAACCCAAGTCGCTGTCCTCGTAATAGTATATACTATATCAATTGTTGCTGACATATGAAATATGTAACATGCCGTTAAGAATAGTCACTTAGGTTTCAATATCATCCTGGCCCGAGCTATCATCCGAAGTAGGTGTGTACAGGTTGGTGTCCAGTAAGTAACTAAGGGTTTCGCACCGTCTCAGGGAGTCGGCGGAAAGGAAGGGATATAAGCTAGACTCTTCATTCTTCATTCTTCATTCGTTGAGTCCGAAAGGCTATAGCCGTACTGGACTTTGATTGTCGTGCAGCACTTCCAGTGCCATAAAAAAACAAAATCAGCATAACTCGAATAAACTGTACAGCTCTGAATAAAATCTCCATATATTTCTTGTCGGCTACAGTGGTTTGAAGACGCCGTTGACCCGACCCCACGTCTTAGGTGCTAGCCAGGATTGGCACTGACTATTGAATATGGCTATTGACGTGGCGGAGTGGCAGGACGTGGGTAAGGCGTTCCAGAGCCTTACAGTTCGAGGAAAGAAGGAAGTTCTTGTAGTTTTCGGCATGAAGAGCCTGTATATGTTGATATTTCGAGTTGTACATGTAGGAAGGCTGGACTTCAACGGGAAATGGTATACATATTAAGCCATTCCTAACTTTGTAGAAAAATGATAGATCATATAACGCCCTTCGCACATATAACGGTTTCCAACCCAGCTTGCTGTGAATGTCATTCCTAATCGAACTTTCAGGGCCGTAGGTATAATTTCCTAGCACAAATCTTGCCGCTCGCGTCTGAACTGATTCTATTTTATTAATATTATGCTGAGTGTGGGGGCTCCAGGCTGGCGATGCGTACTCTAGGTGAGGTCGTACGAGGGCCTTGTAGGCGATTTCTTTTAGCTCGGGAGAACACATATGTAG
>LQRL01102797.1:837-10896 GCA_001703475.1 Hydroides elegans
GAACGCTAAATACATATAATTAAAAATAACGCTAAGGTAAATGAGAGATTGAAGCGCGCGCAGTATTTGAAGAGCGCAATTTCCAAATCAAACTTAAACTTTTAAAACACGCTGCCAATTGTTTCGGATTAAAACAGGAACGTTCAAATAGATTATCATATTCTCTTTAAGATTTTGAAGAATGGTGCTTTACTAGGTCATGCATTTACATTCATGTCACATAAACACACAGGAACAAATAAGACAAATTGCTATAAATAGTGAGTAGAGCTATAATTATGAATCATAAACATACAACAAGTTTGTAATAATGTTGTATAGTTGATAAATATATATTCGGATATATCCAATTAGATGTGAATATATGTATTAAGTGATGACCCATCAACAATAAATCTCTCCTCCCAAAATATAAAAAGCAGAAAGGTTATTCTTAGAGCGTTCCACTAAATTTTGCAATGATCTATCATTGCCCAAAAAAGCGAAGGATCTGGGATTTAGCAGAGGCATATCTATAGCTTACGGGTCTGGTCACATTGGGAGCCTTTGTAGAGTTCTTTCTTATAACAAGCATACTTTCCAATGTATTCCTTATGGGAAACCCAAAATGCGACATGCTTTAAAGAAACAACGAGCGTATATGTAGCTTTTGAGTTCCCAATAATGGGTAAGTCACACCTGCGATTTTTGAATCTGCGACTTAATTCGTCAATAAAAATTACTCATAACCAAGTTCCCACCTGGCATTGAAGGACAATCGCAAGGAAAATCACAGGTATGACATACTTAGGCCAAATAGTCTGCGATCGTAACTAAATGCAACTACATGCGATCAAGTCGGAGGTTTGAAATCGCAGGTATGACAAAGACTTAAAGAATACTTTATGCTTCCAATGTGGCAAGACCCTAAGCGCTCATTTTGCTCCAAGCAATATATTCATCATTGCGACTTGAACGTGGAAGTGAAAATGTGCGGAATTCCTAACGAAGGTTACAAAAAGAAACGTATTTATGACTGTAAACAATACGTATACATTCACCTTAACAGGTTTTTAGAGCGACTTTTTGCCCCCGAAAAAGAATCCGCGAAGGGATAACACGAAACGCTATATCACGAAGGTGGAGATTCATTATTTAAAACGATTTGTATCCTGAAAAGTGAGAAATGTTTGTGTTGCAGGGATATTGCATGCGATAAATATCACAAAACAATAGTCTCAAAAATGGGATCTGCCCTCATTTTACCTGATCCCAAAAATAGTGTTTCTAGGTAATATAATATTTTGTTTGAATTGATGCGTGTGTTTTAAGAGCTTTATAAAAGATATCACGAATTTAAACTACAATAGCCCTTTCAAATACAATGTCAATATCTACATATAAAAATATATTAAATCAATATTAAAATTTTATTTGGTATCTTGGATACACGCACATACACATGCTTGAGGGGCACCCGACGATATACACTTATGGATAAAAAAGATGGACCATTTATTCATTTTATTTTTTCCTAAATAAAACAATTTATTTCAGCCATTTTTTCTTAAATTTGGCAAGTCTATTTAACGGAGTGTTAACAAACATACCATTTATTGATTTGTCAATACTGTATCAAAGTCTCAATATTCCATCAAATGTGACTATTCGGGGCCCTGTTATCATATTAACTTCGTTTATGGCGGCGAAAATGATGTAGCTGTTAAATATAACAAAGGGAAAGGTCAAGTCAAGTAGAAAAATTTATTGACCTACGATAAAGGATGCCATGATTTTCCGAAATCGAAAGTTGACGAGCTATAGGCTTGTTTATGGGTGGAGCCTCACACACTGCTAATGCAATGCATTTAAACGTCCATTGGACAATAGTTTAACGTTTCTTGAGACGTTTAGAATAAACCAGATTGACCCGCGATCGTCCATATTCCGATAGCTCGCAAGTAACGACACCCAATCAGGATCGCAAAATTCGCCCCACACACGTTCAAAATAGGTTTGAATGTGTCGGACAGACACCAGGGACAATTCATGGTCGGTATAATCCGAGAATAAACCGCAAAACGGTTCAACGACGTTTGCGCGAAAATTATATTCGGCTACCAAGAGCATTAGTTGGTCCCGTACGTGATAACCGAAGACAGCGCTTGCAGCTCAAATGGGCATAAAACCACACCGGAGCATCCTGGTTCAATAAAAAGTGAAACAGACTCGTGTTTAGCGACGCCTCAGCCATTCTTTTGTGCCAACATGACACACGACAGCGGGTCAAACGAAGACCGGGAGAGTAATATCATTCCCCCTGCGTCCAGTAGATTGATGGTTCGTATACGTAAGCATTAGAACAACAGACAAGCTACAAGCAACCATGAGTTAGCAAAGCTTTAGAAACTGGAAATCGGAAAATGCAGGATCGTGTGATATTATGTATATTTATGACAAATTTATCTATAACAAGAACATGCAATTTTGTGAGAGCATTGTAAACATATACGTCCATCTTGTGTGAATATTTGAATAAAAGCCATCGACTATTTTTTTTATATGAATTTTTACTTTTAACGGTGCAGAACTTTTGTCCTTTAGTATATTTTTCATAATGTTGTGAAATCACCTTAAACGAACTTTGTAAATATAAATAACAACATAAAAAAAAGTTCAATATTAGATTTCTGCATAAATGTGTAAAATATTTTAAAGGCAGCTTATGTGTTTCATCTTTTCTAGCCAGCTTTGAACAAAAAGGAACACATTTTGAAAATAACTATGATAAATAACCAATCATAAATGTTTTAGTTTCTGAAACAAAATCAAAGTTGACAAATATGGGGCAAGATATATATTGTTTAAAACTAGATATGTTCTCATTTTGATACAAAAGCAATGGCTTAATTTAATTAATAGACAAATAAACAATCATTCTTTATTCCATAAGATATAATATAAAATCGAGATTCTGCTTGGATCTCAAACGCAGGACCTCTTGTTCCAGATAATCGCCATATCCAACGGGCCATGGAGCACTCTTTCAAATCGTGCAATAAATAGAAAGAGTAAAAATTATCAAATTATATGTACCATTGAATCGCAAATATGAATAAACGTACAGAACATAAACTTGTGATTTAATCTATGCGATGTTTGTTTTGTTTTTACAAAATTAACTTATAATTTCCTCCTCTTATTACCTAGTTAAAAGTAAATTTTGGAATTGAGGTGCGGTCAGGCAGGATTCTATGATTTCTGGGTTTGCTAAATAAAACTTAACAAGTGTTTATGCACCTACGAAATTGGTGTTGCGATATTAATTTTTCAATATTGACATCAAATATCTTTATAATAAATTCATTAACCATTCAACATAGAATACATTTTTTTAAGATGGTACAACATTTTCAATATAATTGAACACCAAGCGAACATACTGAACATTCTGCAGCTTTTTTGAGGCCGTTTCTAGCGACATTCATAGTACATTTACACTAGATTCTACGCAAAGATTCAAGAGCCGTTACATTAAAAACGAGTTAGAAGTCTAAATATAGACTAATATATTTGTTGAGGTGGTCTATATTATGCAGAACTATTTGTAGATATTATTTTATGTTCCTTAGTTTAAAACTATTAGTTTTTATATTCCCTAGTTTAAAACATTGTGATTGAATAAATAATTAAATATTTTAAGTCCTGGCAACACTGGGAATTCGATATGAAATAGGCCATGATGGTGCGTGTTGGCGTTTCCGCATAAGGAATACAAAGGAATGCACAGACAAGACTGAGTTTGAAAACGCAAATGTAACCACAGCCCGATTCAGAAAGATTCAGGAGGTTTTGAATATGCCCTGACCTTCAATGCTATACTTGAATTCTATTTACAAAAGGATTCAAAATGTATTGATATTGAATTTATATTCGATGTGAAGATTGTGTCTGACATCGTTTCATTAAATCTTAAAATAAAACCCTTAGCATTTCTTAAACAAAACAAAGAATATAGCTGACTTCGCAATAGATTTATTGAAATATTTCGCCACTGCGTGACCGCACCTTTAAGTAAAATATGAAGAATTCAATGACAAATTCAAACCGAGATTCTCGTGAAAGATACAAAAAATTGTAAATTTGAAAATTGTAGTTATAACACTTATATCGTATTGTGCATTCGTCTTACATTTAGAATCTTAGATAGACTATACGCACATGCAACTGAGAAAAAATGTACACGTGACTTAAAAGCACGAAATGAAACAATTATTTGATAGATGATTCATTTACATCATCTATATATAAATATTAGGTTAAGAAAATATGTGTTTAAATATATTTTCAAGCTTATTAAACACATGGAAAGAACAATATGAAAGTGATACATTTTTATCAGCTTTAAAATAAACGAAAGACCATAATTATATCCAGCCCGTACGGAGATCACTTCAAAATCAAATCTTATCAAATTGTTTGATTTGTTTTGGCGTTGAACACCATTTGTGTTTATACCGATTCACATATTTTCTTATGAGTTTAAGGTTTTGATATATACAAGTCAGCAAACATTTGCGAAAATTTGTTTACAAAATATATACTTGCGTGATGCACTTAATAGATAAGTGACATATTTTTCTACTCATTTGAGTATTGGGCTATTTTGTGCGCACTGATCAAAATTAAAACTACTATGTATATTCTCATAATCCTTCTCTTTTTGCTATACTTTCAATGTGCGGATCTGTTTACCTTTCCAAATGTCTACCTATGCAAATGTTTATGTGTCCACCTGTCTACCTGTGCATTTGTCTACATCGATATATGCATTTTCATAATTTCTTAAATTTATTTCACCAGCACTTCTCTACATCGTTACATACTTTTTCGTGATTTCTGAAATATTTTTCGTTAGCAAATTAAAAAAATGCATGCCATTTTATCTATATACATGCACTATATATTATACATATATTATCTATTATACATGCACTCATACATAACAGCAACACTTTGAGGGCAATGCAATATCTTTTGGTCGGGTGCAACTACCGTTGTTAGACACAAGCGTGGCTTGAGCGTTGCTTGATTAACGGTGTGGAGTGCAAGACTAGTGTCATACTTGACTTGAGTGCTTAAACATTACCCAAGCTTGCATTATTGTTTTTACTTTAAGTGTCAAATACTGTCATAATATTTTATGTGCATACATTTTATGTGTTTGAGGGCAATGATTTCATTCTGATTTAATTCATAGAAGTTATTATTTAGCACCTTTGTGAAAATCATTGATTTTGAGTTTATTTATTCATATCAATGCATAAAGGGCTGAATAAATGGAGATTTTCAATGATATTGTTGTGAATAAAAATTCGCCTATTGGCCGTTTTATTCGAAATTGATCTAATCCCTTCGAGGAGTTAAGAGATGTAACGTTTTTGAATCCGTTTCGTCTACCAAAGGACCGTGTATTGCTCATGCTTGCTAAAATTATGAAATTTATTCATTACCGAAAAGGATTTGATCGCTTATATTTTGTACCTCCTATGTTACAATTATTCATAACATTGCATTGCTTTTCGTCCTTATGCTTTCAGATGGCGGATAGTCTGATTTTTTTTGTAGCGCACAAAGCCACTGGTTGTCATATAATTAAGAAGATATCTAGGGCAATTTTATCATTGGGTCTATGTATATAAATGCCACAAAACCAAGAGCTTATAAACGTAAAAGGTGAATTAAGGATATTGCTGGAATACTAGGAATAGTAGGCGCAATTGATTGTACCCACATAGCATAATTTCCCCCGGTGCGACAACGTAGAACTGAATAGAAACAGAATGCGTATCCCGATGCAAGCAATATGTGATGAAGACATACGGAAAACTATTTTAGTTGCACAGTGGCCTCAAAACACACCGATAATAACATTTTCTGAAAATAATTTATTTGTAATAGATTGAAAAACATTGAATTCAAGGTACTGTACTATGAGACAATGAATATGGCTTAAACCGGTACCTTATGATTCCCAAATCCGAATAGAATAGGGAATCTGAATTTTACGAGGGCGTATCTGTTTTACAAACATCTTTAAATGCAGATTATGCATGGTTAGAAACATGAAACATAGAAAAACAGTGAGAAAACAATTGTCAATGACAAGCAAAGTACTCTGATGAGTCAAAATATGACCTACACGATCATAGTCTCAAGTTATTCTCCAAAAAAAAACACGTGTTCGTAAAATACAGATTCCTCGTAAAATCAAGATCCTCTCTTCTACATGTAAAAAAACTCCATTATAACCAATTACAAATGATAGACCCGTGTGCAAATTGAAAAGATATTTGCATCCATTTTCCTTGACTAATGACAAAAATAATATTGAATCAAGCTTGAGTTGTGGTATTGATAATGGTCGAAAAGCAGTTAAATCGCAATGTTTGAATGATTAAAACATATCTTAAAGGCAACAATTATTTATTATACAACCAAATGGTTTCATATCTCGGACAACATATGATGTTATCAGTATTAGGGAGCGGTTACATTAAATCACAAGTTGCGATTTCTATTAGATTTAACGGTTACATTAACATGCGATTAAGGTCTTTAATTCTAGTTTATACAATTTAGCAGTGAAATGATGTTGTTGAACTTAAGATGTGTAAACCTTCCAGCTATTAATAGATGAACCATATTCTTGTATGTTGATCGATTAATAGATACATATTAAATGTACATAAACAGAGACAAATTATTTGTTTGATATTCTACAAGGAACACGTTCTTTACACTACATCTACAACAAATTATCTATAAAGGTAAACGTTATCAAAGCGCAAAAAAACCTACGATTCTTTTATGTTAAATTACAGCAATAATAAATCATTAAAAATAAATGGACTAATATGATAGTTAACTTTGGATTTTACAAAATCGTATAATTTTCAATAATATTTATCTATTTTTTTATTTCCTCGAAAGTCACTCTTTGTTTTCGTTTTATTTTATCCAACTTGTTTTGCTGTTTTTTTAATCACATTGTGAATGGGCATGACAAATATGGACCATAAAATATTGTGTATAAATATGTGACGAAACGGTAGAATAAAAAAAATTCTGATATCATATTGTAGTCCATAGCTCTACAGTTTGAGTCTAAATGAATTAAGTAGAGAAGCAATGTGTTAAATCAGTACCTGAACGTTCAACGGGAGACATGTTTACAAATGAGACACAATGTAACAATTTAAGCATAGACATATATGTATGCATCATCTTATAGAATCAAAGTGAATCATTTAATTTGAATTTATATTCAATATGGTTAGTATATCGTTCTACATTTATTGTCGCTGGCGATAGAAATCGCAGCTTGCGTTAAAAATGTACTCAGGGCGCTAATCGCAAATGCCAAACAAACCAATAATGCGTGCAAAGAAATATAGAGCATAAATGGTTTGGTTTTGAAAACCGCTGCTATGTAACCGCAAATTTTTGATATCGCTTCGAGCGACAACATATTTATTTCTAAAATATTTAAAGTCCTATAAAGAAAACAGTGAACATCGCAAGTTGCGATAATAATCGACACTTTAATGTAACCGCTCCCTTACACCAACAAAAAACTATTGTAGTATTGAGATCTTAGCGCACAAACAATGACAAAAAACCAAACACAAGAAAAATGACAAAGTTCTACGTTTTATTCTGGAGCAGCCCTAATGATTTGCATGATAAACAAGACCCACAATATGCAAAACTATCACGGGACTGGACATGCATGTCAAACATTACTATGCTAGCATCAAAGCTAAAACCTGATTAACGAACGAAAAAAGTACGAGAACGAATCGGAACCTAACATTTTGAACATATGTATGAACGTAATTTTCATATTGACATCCTGATATATAGAAACCAATTTTGGTAAATTTATCTTAAGATGTTTGTTATCATATCTTTAGGGATAATCCCCTTCCCGCCATAGATTCTGCAGATATGTTTGGCATGTAAATTGAACAGCATCGATTATGACCAATTACACTTTTGGATCCCGGTTTAGGAACGTTTGCGCATATGAAATGAACAACAACCCAATTAGAAATACTCTTCATATATGTTTCATTGAATCTGTATGTCAACTTTTAAAATTGACAGGCTGTGAATTTCGGGATCGTATAAGTAATCGGGTCCGCTACAGTTTATTTTATTTGTATATGCTCATATTTGTATGTAGGCCTATTATTGATAGACCAATTTGAGGAATAGACAATATCATTATATGTTTGACTTTTATATGACCCACAAGCAAGATTATACATAGGCGGCACTGTTTGTCCTGTATGATATTCTTTCAAACATCGATTTCCATGTGCAATGCTTAAGACCACATCGTTAAAAGGTTGCCAACACAACATGTAAATTTCGAATAAGTTTTCCTTGATTTATATAAAAAAGATAGAAAACACATCAAAGTAACATTATGGAAATTTCGAATCTAGTGGTGTAATTTTTATTTTTATATTCGAACTAGAACACAAGTAAAAATACATTTAAACAGGTTGCGCCTAAGAAAATACCATAGTAATATACACTTTTAAAAGCGTCGGTATTTCTGCATTATAATCATGTGCTAGGCGTGATATATATTTAGCGTTTAAGATATAAACATACTGTGGATTTTTGGTTTCACTTTTTGATGCCAACCAAAAGCGTCAGATAAATATCTAACTATATATATTTTGACAAAACCTTGCCCCTATGAGTAACTTGAATATTTTTAGGCACAAGTAAACTTTCCCAAAACTGTATCCAAAAAGGATTGAAAACCAAAAATAATGATTGTCATAAAAGGAATTTTGGGGTAGGATGAGACATCATGTACGTTTTTCAAACGTATTTTCTCATAAAGATGAAATTTTTATTCGCAAGAGTATCTCTTGGAGATGAGAAGATAATATATTAATAAACTTAATAAAGAATTATTCGATTCGACCACCGTGAAAGTATATTTTAGAAATGTATGGGTTTCTTGATATTGATATACAATCCGACATGGGCACACTCGTATTTTATACCCCCGGAGCTTAATCCTTAGACGTTTATGATTACTTATATAATTGAGCGATATTTTCCAATAAGAAAAAGCTAAAACTGGTTAGAAAACAGTTGTAGAAATGATTGGACCTTTTGATTAGTGTTCTGGTCATTGTTTGATGTTAATATCTATTGACATAATTTTGTTAGTTATTTCCCTGCTTCGATTCGGGTCAAAATATATGCAAATTCAAATTGACCCTACACTTGACATTTTGAACATAATGAATATTCCATAGGTTTCGCATGAATTTCGCTGAAATTTCGGAGGTGGAAGAAGGGTATATACCTACATGTATTTGAAAAACGAATATCTCAAATTTGTTATTGCAAAAGGCTGCTTAGGAGTCAACTGCGTATAATGAGGCAAATTTGAAAGTTCTATTGTAGTTTTGAAATCTTAGCGCACAAACAATGACAAAGACCAAACACAAGAAAAATGACAGAGTTCTACATTTTATTCTGGAGTAGCCCTAATGATTTACATGATAAACAAGACCCACAATATTCAAAACGATCACGGGACTGGACATTCGTGTCAAACATTAATATACACTTTTTAAAAAATGCGTCGGCAGCTCTGCATTATAATCGTGAACGACGCGTCAGATAAATTCAGCGTTTTAGATATAAACATACTGTTGATTTTTGGTTTCACCTTTTGATGAATTTCCTATTTCTAGAGATATTTTTGTATTTACTATTTGTATGATGCCAAGAAAAGCGTCAGATAAAGATCTAATTATATTTGAATGAAACCTTGCCCCTATAAGGAGCTTGAATCAATTCTTGAGCATTTTATTCATTTTAAGGTAATAATTACAATTTGCAATAATTTAATGATTAAATCAATCCATTGAAAACCGAAATATAACGATTTTAACATAAGTGTCATAAACGAATATGATTGGGGGGGGGGGGGTTATAAGGAGACAACATGTATATTTTTCATTAAGGTTAACTTTTTATTCG
>LQRL01102802.1:6300-23167 GCA_001703475.1 Hydroides elegans
AAATCAGACCCAATTAAAGAAATGTGATAAAAATGAATTGTTATAAAACTGGAATATTCAAGTGTTTGTATATACTTGATAAGATATGTAATTGATTGATTTATTGATGTCTTTGTGTAAAAGGAAGGCATATTTTAGATGTTCAAAATGTCATACATGCATGATATACATGTATAGACCTAATGATATTAGATATATATAAATAAGCATTAAATTGAAATACAATCATGTCCCAGTTACATTGTTTCACATCGTACCAAATAAACAAATTTCACGGATGCGTTTACCAATTGAATTTTACTAATCTCCGTCTACATGTCTGCCTTATTAACTTAATCAATCATTGCCCCTAGACATCTCTGGGTGTTTTTTTTTTTGAGTAGGCAAAAGATATGCTCGGTATGTCGAATTGTGTCACTCGAAAATATCAATTACCTTGTGCACAATATCGTATATTTTTTACAATCTATTGCGTGGAGTCTGTATCATTATAAAAATACATCATTTTTATTGTGCTCTCAGCATCGGTTTGTATAACACAAGAATGCTATGAGGTCATGTAACTCAAAAGGTGTGTGTAAAACTGTGAAGGGAACTATTTATTTATTTTATGTGTAAAGCAGTAACTTTTACGAAATGTGATATAAGCATGATGAATTTTCAAATATCCAAGTTCATGTAACGGATTTCAAACCCAAAACAAAATCATTAGGCTGAAGCAGTCAATTGGCGAGAACTTAGGTAGAATTCTATCTGTTTTTGAAGAGTTCTGTTTCAAATCGTCTAACTGATGTTTAAGTTGCCCTTTCTGAGACCTCACAAGAAAGTGATGAATTGACAAAGCTTCCTGCTGGTTTCATATCTAAAAGCGGAAGTATCACCACGAGATCCGTGTTTTACTATCTTTTATGATAGAAGCCCTTTATTTGTCGAGCACTTTGAATCAACATCCGTTCGATCATCGATCTTAATGTATAGGTCTCGAAACAATCCATATCCTGTACAACTCCGGATCGTATGTTGAACTTATTTCAACACATCAGTAAGAGAAAACAACATAGCATTGAATGATTTGCTCATAGACAGAAACTAGACTATAGAGTCTATGTCCTAAATTAATCAATATCGCTTATTCGATTCCAGTTGATCCATTTATCTCTTGCCTACACCACATTCAACAAAATCAGCTACATCTCTCCAATCGTCCAATAGAACAATTTGCTCGTAGACAAAAACTAGACTATAGAGTCTAAGTCTTAAATTACTCATAATTACTTATAAGAGTCCAGCTCATGCTTTAATTCAATTCATACACTGTATTCAGCGGAACCGACTACAACTCTCTCGAATCGTCCCATGGAATAATTTTCTCGTAGACAAAGACTAGACTATAGAGTCTGTGTCCTAAATTAACCAATATCACTTAAACTATTCCAGTTCATCCATTTATCTGTTTCCTACACATTATTCCTCAGAACCGACTACAACTCTCTCCAATCGTCCCAGAGACCCAGCACACTTGGACAGCAAAGTAAATACTCTTCACACCAAAACTGATCTAAGGGCCAACCATCTAGCAGTAGTGTGACAGATTTTCTAGGTGTTGTTGCAGAGATTTATTCGCTGAGCTTGGTTTTAGACTCGGAGTTCTCTGAATGAATTGCCCGAGTATCACTCCATTCACTGGGTAATAAGAGGGGAAGGTTTAGTATGTTTGGTAGGTTGGTTTTGGTACTTTTGTTATGATCTGGACCCATATTCTCCGCTATAACCTTAACCTTAAACTTACGCTTTTCCCCACCCTTTTACATTGGTTTTAAGGGTAAGGTTAAACTTAAGTGGAGCGGAGAATATGGGTCCTGTTCAATTCTTTAACGAGTTTGGCCGTTTTTGCTAATTGTTTCATTAGTTTTGTCGATTTTGATGTTGCGTTTTGGATTTCTGGTAGTAGTGTGACAGATTTTCCATGTTGTGTTGCAGCGATTTATTCGCTCGGCTTCGTTTAGGCCTTTAGGGTCGGGCTACATTGGTCACCTTTACTTGCTTCTATCTCTTTCCAAACCCTGCCTCCCAGTGGAGCTCCTGCCTCAAAAAATCAATTTGTTTAATAAATACAGCGAGCTTTGTATAAAGTTTTTTGGGTTTGCCATAAGGATACATTTCAAAACACACTTTGTTTATTGGAAAACACTCTGAAAATCCTCACGTGTGACCAGGCTCTTTTTCTGAGTTTTATGAGTGAATAGCTTGCGTATCTGTCCATTCACTGAGTAATAACAGTGAAAGGTTTGTTTCGATACTTTTGTTAAGAGCTGCTCAAATTTATAACAAGTTTGACCGTTTTGGTCAATTTTATAATTAGTTGAGCCGATTTTGAAGTTGCGTTTTTGATTTTTTAACAAAAGATTGATTCTTGTATAACATTTCCTACATAAATTTTCCTTTTCCAGGGGTCCTTCCATTTCAGTTACTATAATAAAAAAATGTGAGAAAAGTCCAGCAACATGAAAGCTGTTAATTCCGTTATTAACCCATTAGCAAAAAAGTGAAAATAAACGAAAGCGAAAAAGAAATATCGCTTCGAGGGTCATTAAATCTGAACGCATTGAAACTGATTTTCATTCAATGCAATGCAGAGATCGATACTATTAAGGAAGTAATTTTAAACAAAAACTAAAAACTACAAGGATAATTAAAACACCCTTGATGTAGTTTGCTGCTTCAAATATGGCAAATTGATTATTCAGAATCACACATGATCTAAGGATCAATCTTAAAATACAGCTTTGTAGTGTTACAGTCTATCGCCTTGCATTGCAGTAGGGCCTACAATATAGGTAGGTGGCGCTATGGTTGTATTCTCATGACGTGAAAAGGTCTCTCAAACTGAGTTTGATGCAATCAAAAACATATTCTAAAGTGTTTCGGCTTTTCGTATGAACGGGGAATGTCTTGACTTAAGTTTCCAAAATAATATTATAAAGTATGTCAGTGGGTGGAAGACGTCCCTATTTATAGAGGCGTCCCGATCTGTAGGGGCGTCCCTATATAGATGTATAGGGATGTATAATTAAAAGAAGGGGCATGCGCGACTTATTCAATCCAAACTATGGCAAATCATTGCTAAAAGGCTAAAAAAAATCTTTTTTTTAGATAAGTCATTGCTTTATATCGCATGCACCACAATAACATCGCATTCCCCATTTAGCTTATAGGATGAAAATAAAATCAGTTGAAAGACTGCTCAAGCTTGTTATGAATTCCATGTTCTATGACTAATATCGCAAGGAACGATAGAACTGTAGTGCAGTAAGGGATCAAAAGTGTCACCCTAACCAAGTTTACCCAATTGGTAACACATAACCAACGGTTAACATTTCACGTTTTGCCGTTATGGCTGCGTTTTGTATGTAAACGTGTGTCATCATTACGCGCGAAAATCTCAATTTCATCACAAGTGGTTTATCTGACGTTAAGACTATAACTATATAATATATATTCTTGTTCCTACATTTTACCTACCAAAACGTCGTCATAAATTAATGCGCAATTAACACATGTACCGACAACTTTAGGATCTTGGTGGAACAAAACAAATATCTACAGAAAGAAACATGGTTCAATTAACTATTTTGCTTTATCAACGTTTTTTATGCAACTTCACATTCATATTCATGTCGGGACTCCAATATTCATTGGGTAATGCATTAAGCATGGCAAATGAGAATCGGAGGCCCATTAGTACAATATTGCGAAACGCAATGCTTGTGTTTTATGTTGATAAAGCTGTAAATGCGAGATGATATCATAATCGACCATTTATTTTATATCGCAATTAAATGCATTGGTTTCTAGTATGGTTTTATTTTTTGGAAGACGGATGTTTCTTTGCATTCGTTAGTCATCAAAAAGGCAGACACTGATCCAGAAAATATTGGGGTCGGGGTAATATTAAGAAAAATGAGACTGGGGCGTCAAAATAGGGTTTGGTATAGCATGCCGAAAATTAAATTAGAAGTCCAGATTGATTTCATCTCGATCAAATTCTATTTGATGTATTTTTTTAAAACTCAACCTGCAAAATGTATGTGACAAGCCTGGATAAGAAACAGGATCAATTTACTGGGTTCGATAAACTATTGGAAACCCATATATAGCACATTATATTCAATTTAGATTTGGTCTATCTGTTTTCAAAAAAAAATTGGTATCACACAAACCAACAATAGTAAATTACGAAGTCGCTATTATTGTTCTAGAGAATGATATTATATAACGTTTGATGTTTCGTTTTGCATACAACATTATGCCATAACATGTATGTTTCTGGACCTTAATCAAAACAAATTTATAGATTTAACTTTGTTTTATCTTGGTATCTCATGATATTCAAATAAACCTGGATGAGAAAGCCGGATAAGTGTCCATCCTAGAGCGTGGTACGAAGTGGATCCAGATAAAACGTATTTCAGATATCTCCGTGTTTTATCGTAATCAGCTCATCACGCGACAATTTACACGGCGCTTACACCACTTTTGCATATCTTTCAAGATATATGTGAATTTTAAGAATATAAAGGGGATTAAGTGCATCCGTTACGGTGCGTTCAAATTGATCAAACTAACCTTCAAACCAAGCTTCAAACCACTTTAGGTCGAAGTGGCGATAAAACATATTTTCTGTGTATTGAGTATAATAATTTGATTAAATGCAATATTGCTAAGAGAACTTAGCAATCACCGTTCAATTATGTTTTCATTTTACGCATATCACATAATTAAAACGTAAATCGCTGTCACGACCTTAAGTGGTTCGAAGGTTGGTTCGAAGATTGGGTTGAGCAATTTGAACGCACCGTTAATGGACTGAACCCGAAAAGGTAGATCGCCATTGCTCATGGTGTCCGGTCATCTTTCATATTAGAGTTAAAAAATTAATAGGAATGGGCTCATTGTGTTGAGAATGTATACTATATTACTGTATAATTAATGTCCTAAGCTAATAACTTATTGTACATGTAGGCCCTATGTTTCTTCTACCTTAATTCGTGCGGCATCCTTTTAAAAAAAATCTATTTTTTCTTAAACAAGAGAATATTCTTGTTGTATACACCAACAATCAGTGATATGATTTGCAGTTATGTTAGCATCATTTCTATCAGTGTTTGATAGTCCATATTTTTTCACCAGATTATAAATCTTTATCATTATACCTGTGTATATCTAAGGATTTAGATTGTGTGTTTCTATTTTTAGACCCTAAAGTAGCCCTTTGAGCGTCAAGTGTCCATAAGTACACAGTCCTTAACTCTTACGTCTATGTGTATATGCTGGGCTCTTTACAAAGGTAATAACTTGCGTAACTGCAATGTATAGGGCTACTATTCAACTCGAAGATATACGGTTGTTTTTATTCGAGAACAATAGTTTTAGTGATATCTAAATGCATTGTTATCAGAAATACAACTTTGTTCTCAGAAGTACAGCTTATTAGAATTTAGGGTAAGTCGAAAGGCTTGACTGCATGTAAAGCCTTTTCGAGCTTTTCTACCTTATTTCCGTTTTTTTAAATGCATTCCTTATTGGAAACGCAAACAAATCTGTTGCGAATATAGGCCGTGGTGAGATATATATTTTAACGAATCCGGGTCAAAAAGTCTCCGGCCAAAAAGTTCCCGGCCATTAAGTCTCCAAAAGTGACATGATGTGCCATAAAGTTTCCAGCGAAAAAGTCTCAAAACTTATCAATGAGCTTATTGCTTGTTACAAATAAGGGCATCCTACGATATCTATTTGCTTATTAATAAATATATCTCGTTTTTTTTAATAAGTGCAACTTAGGCATGACAGACTTTTCACCGGAAACTTTATGGCACATCATGTCACTTTTGGAGACTTTATGGCCGGAAACTTTTTGGCCGCAGACTTTTTGGGCGGATACAATTTTAACACCCACCCGTTGTCTAGCCTCAAATGTGTACTTATAGTTAACTCAAAACGCTCCGTTTTTGCATGTAATGTGCGTTTAGAGATAGGGAATGCATCGGAGATACTTGTATTGAACATAATCAAAATGTTAAGTTAAGTTTCTAAAACTTTGTTCATGCCTCGTGCTACTGAATAGTTTCGGTTATTTAGAAACATATAATTTATGATAAAAGGCTGATTTTGTATGCTGTTTTATAGTGTACAGTGTATCTATATTGGTTCGTCCATTATGTGATCCTGTAGCGTTTAGCGTTTCTTTTCACGTGGTAATGGATACTTGAGTTTGTAAATTGTGGTTGGTTTCGATAGCCTATGTGTTCTAATGGGTATGATAAATACTCATAATTATGTTCTTGATACATCAGTATCACATATTGGCAGCTATTGTTTAGCATTTAACGTTTACCATTTAGCGTTCAACGTTGAGCGTTTCTGTGGTGACCGTTTAGCGTTTTTACGTTAAGCGTTTATGTGGTAAGCGTTAAACGGTTTACATGTCGGGTTAGAAACGCGCGCCACTGTATTACTTCTTTATGTTAAAGTATACTTTATGTATGCAATTTTCTCGTCCAACATGGGTTTTATCATGATTGTATAGATGGATTCATCAGATGCTTCGTATAGATATACGGTTTTGCTGCCTTGCTTTATTGCGATGCCAAATGCATTTCATTAATTTGCAACAAACCGCAAATATTATTTGAGTACACTCATTGTCGCGACAATGCAATATGCCTGATAGCATCCCATGTGGCAAGATATCGAGCAACGTCGAAGAACCGTTTATTATCCTTTATGGCGGCTTCTCGTGCATGATTGTTTAAGGTGAAAGTAGAGACTTTAACAAACCATTTCTTCACGTAATTATAGCGTTGAATTGTTCTCTTCTGGACGTTGAGCTTCTTAGAAATTACATTGTAATTCTGTACTTAATGAATGTTTTCAAAAGTCATGTTTGTCGTCTGTGTAGATACAGCGAATCCGGTCGGCCGACGTCGGATGTATAAAGCATGCTTTTCTAAACCGGGACGTAATAGGCCGATTCATATAAGCCCAAATAAGAACATCCTGTCGCCGTCACATCCCAAAGCGACGTGGCTTGTGCCACTTTTAACGAGTATGGTGGCCCGATTCTGCTTAGTCCATTATGACACATACGTGTTTGCAAGAAAACGTCCGGGAAAATGTCATATTGGCCCATCTCTTTACGTCTTTTTGACGTCACATGCGCGAACTATATATGCTTAGTGGGTTTCTCAAAAAGGATTTTGCCTTGCTTATCATAACACAATAGGTTTTTTCGTAAGTACATTCGGAAAATTATATATTGGCATATCTTATAACGTCATTTCGACTTCAAGCTATGTTCAAGCTTCAAGTTATGTGGAATGAACTATTTTTGCCGAGTGGGTGGCCCGAATAGGTTTCTGCCTTGTTTATCATAGCACGATGGTTTATGCTTACGGCCTTTCTGAAAATTATAAATGGGCCCATCTTATAACGTTATTTCCACTTTACTCTCGTCAGAAACGTAGAATGAACTAGGTTTTGCCGAGTGGGGTGGTCCGAATAGGATTCTGCCTTGCTTATCATAACACAAAGGTTGTTGCTACTCGTTCATGATTCATGTCACCATTAGAGCAATAAATTCATCTCTGATGAGATGTAAAATATTGATCCTAATTGCTGTGGACATATGTTTATGACACCGAATGAAAAGGCACGTTTTTAAAAAAAGGTGTTCATGGGATATTTATAGATGCATGTGTGTGTTCAGTGGTGGTGCAGTTTTTATGTCATCTTTTTATGTCTTCTTTTTACCCTGATTTCTATCATACTCCACGAGCTTCGCTGCAGAATCGCCATCTAAAATGGTAACATACTTTCATATCATTTATACGTGCCTGGTAAAATAAGACGCCCTTTTCCCCAAAATACTTGTCTTTTTTTGGAAGTGGATATAGAAGGGGTTGATTCCAACAAATAAAATACAAAGGAAAACACGTTTTGAATAATCTTCCAATGTAGCCAGGACATCACCTCCTACGGAAGACACAATATTACGTCGTTTAGTTGGAACGTCACCTATACGCTTTATTGGTATTTGCGTATTCACTCATCTAAATTATTTTATATTGGAAAGTGATAGATCGGACACATTGTTATGAACTACGTTTTATTTGTAGCACTAGGTTGTACCCATCCGCGTTTATTGTGCACATCAATACAATCATACTACAGAACACAAAAGGGACTTTTTTTGCTTTCAACCAAAGGTTTCACAAAAGACCGAAGTAACATTCCCCGAACCTTAACCGGCTGCTCTAATTGGAACTAACAATCCTCTTTTGAGGGGGATACCTGTTCGTCACATCCTTCTAGGCTATGCAAAGTCATTTGAAAGGGATTTTAAGGCCGCATATTTTTCTTTGCTGTTTTAATTGGAAATAACAATGTTCAGCTGACGATGTTTCCAATACTTCTATGCAATATAACAGTTTTGATAGAAAGGAACATAGCAAATATTCATATAATCCTGTGATAGTTGAAACAGTTTTCCGATCATTTCACATGCCCTTTAAAAAATAGAAGTGCTTTCTGCCTCGGAAAGAATATAAAGACAGGACATAAAACGTTTCAGGGGAAAGCCCCGGTTATTTATGACAAAGATATTAAAGCTAATGAAATCAATGTTTCGATTAAAGTTGGGTTCATAGGAATCACTCCTCTAAAATCCCTGACACTGAACTAACTGAACGATTCAATAAAAAATGATTTAAGGACAGGGTATGATTTTAAAAACCCTCTATAATTCAGACTTTAAAGACTGGATGAAATGAAATTAACCCATTATTGCAATAATACTTTTGGAATGACTGTATTTTGCCTTGTAGCACGATGATATGAACATTGGATGATCGAAATGCAAATTTTCCTTATTTTATTTCAATACTCCAAGGCGGTAGCTTTAGAGTAAAGGCATCGTAAATGTTGGGTCATAAGATAATTGATTTCATAAACCGCCTATTCATGTAATAAGGAAATAATTAATGAAGTGCCAAAACTGAATGACATTTTACAATTTCATCGATATTTATGTCCTGCACCTGAGAACATCGTGTAAAATCGGTGTAAAATCGAAACTAAATTTGACCTTAATGACCATCATGTGTTATTTAATTTCACAAACAATAATAGGACCGTCGCATTTAGCTTATTTTTCTTAGACAATCTGCCTATTTATCAGGTTTTTATTGCATTTGTCCGAACACGATTACATTATCTATATAATTTTATTTATTTATTTTCAGATATGAATAAAATAAACCTAATTCAATTAATTTTATTGATAACATGATCGGGCATATAGAATGCAGTTTCTCAGTGTTGAGATGATTATGAATTTCAGACTAAATGTAACTGTAAAAAATAAAAAATATTATAAAAAGGAAATATGATAATTTGGTTCTCATTATATTGATAACATGATAGTTGTTTGGCTCTTTCTCAATATATATTATTTGGTTCTTTCCTTTTCCTAGAAACAAAACGTCAAAAGCATAATCATACAATGAGTTCAGGCAACCTGATAATCTTGTTCTTAAGTTTGATCAAACCAAATGATACCCTAATCCGAGTCAGTGTAATGTAATTACTTAAGGTTATGGTTTAGTTTGCAGTGTCTTGTTTTGCAAAATAGTTCTTATTTTGGTGACAAGTTTAGATGGACAAGTCGATAACGGGTCGACAAGTTTATGTAAAAGGAACTTAGATGAAAAAATAGTTCTAATTTGTTTTGGGTTTTTCAACCGAGTGAAACTTAGACATCTTATAATTTTTTTTAATGTTTTGTACTCAAATCGAACTCACACTAAACACGATTTGGCTGATAACGTTATGATATGAAATATATAAAAATGTGTATGAGCATATATGAAATTGTAAAACGTGCATATGGGCCTAAAAAGAACATCCGTTCTTACGACGTCGCGTCCGAAAGAGACGAACTGAGTTAAACCCTTTGTAAAATCAATTCACGTCGCGCAACGTCATGTCATGCTACACTGACAGCAAGCCCTGCAACGTTGAGTCATGTAACGTCAGAAACGTCAAAGTATATCTTACGCGAAATCGGGTTTATAGTTTGTTTGCATTTCTGTAGTCGAAGTTCCAAAAAAGGCGAGTATTTATCAGATTCAGCGAAATTTTATAAGATCTCATAATTAAAATATGGAACTCTTACATGTTTCAGGAACTGGTGAATCGGGCAAGAGCACTGTATCAAAACAAATGAAAATTATTCACGTGGAGAGTGGGTATACAGATGAGTAAGTGTATATTTTTTCCTCAAAAGAAGATGAGTAAGTGTATATTTTTTCCTCAAAAGAAGATGAGTAAGTGTATATTTTTTCCTCAAAAGAATATCCTTTTGGGCGCTTGGACATAGATCTTTATTAAACTTTATAACAATTAATTCTCTTCATTCTCGAACATAATTAATGTATAATTAAAAAGAGAGCGTAGCACTTTTCATTCAACCCAATTAGATCAGAAACCAGCCCATAATCCCTGACTCTTCTATCATGTAATTAATCATATCGTTAAATATTACGCTCTCTTCATAGATACATTACGATTATTGTTGATTTTTTACTAAAAGATGAGTAGCCATAATCTTTTTTTATGCAAAATCAGTTGTATTTTAAAGTAAATTACGTTTAAGAACTTAAGTCTATTTCAAATAGTTGTGCAATAAAAGCAAAAATATGTTTTTTGTTTTGTTTTGCAGTGAAAAACGGGACACCATTCCATTTATCAAAAAGAATATAAGTGATGCTATTTTAGTAGGTATTTTATCATTTTCGTTTTCTATTTCTTATTACTCAAATATTGACAACAAATCTATTCATGTTGTATCTTAAGCTGTTGTAATGTTCACTTTATAATTTTTGGATAAATGTGCTCATTCATTTGAAACCATAAACATAGTATTTAACTATTGCTCAAACTTTTCCTTTTTCACTTATAAATTATATAAATACAAACCAGTGTAAAATTGCTTTAAAATAAGTGTTAAAATTATTTTTGGCTTCATTTTAACCATAACTGTCCTATCACCATCCATAAATTTTATTTTTCAGACTATAGTTGGAGCAATGCACAATCTCAACATTGAACTAGAGCATCCAGAAAACAAAGCCAGCATGGAGTACATTATGAACGAAGTCAATCCAGAGGACTTTCAATACCCTCAGGTACATTTGTAAAACAAGGGAAAAGCAATCCTTAAAGTTATTTCACCCTTTCAGTATGGCAGTAAACACCAATGACCAATGACCGCCTATGGCACAGAATTGAACTCTCAACCCGCTGCCCAGATTTTCTCTCTCACACAAATTGTTAAAAAAAATAGGATAATATTATAAGGATGTTGGAATGATCATGGGATAAGGGTTTTGATCTAGAAAATGTATTCACCTACCTAAATTCAAATAATTATAGTATACAACATATAATGAATGCAAGGCCTTTAAAGGATTTGGATGTAATGTTGTAAAGAACAAATGACTATTAAAGAATTTGTTGACGGATGCATTTTTTAAATATTCATTTGAAATTATATTCATCCAAAACCTGTTGAATGGCATTGACTTTACTTTATATATTGTCAATTAAAAATGTTTTGAACAGATATTCTATGACCATGTGGCGAGGCTATGGGCTGACGGCGGAGTGCAAACCAGTTACAGTCGGGCGCACGAATACCAGCTCATCGACAGCGCCAAATAGTAAACGGATTATTTAAATATATTTACTTTTAAACACGTCTATTATATAAAAATTAATAATCCAACGAAGCCTTATCAACTGAGAACGACACTCGTAAAAGTGTTAAAATATATAAGTATTTATATTTTAATCATTTGAAATGCATCTAAAATTCAAATATAAATAGGTAATTGATAAGCTTAACCAAAAACGTTTATTTTCAAATAATATGCCAATTTGGTTTTGAAAATAAGATAAGGATAAACTCAACGCATGTATAGTTGACCACGCCCTTTTTGTTGATCGCGAAGAAATAGAAGCAATATCCACGTCAGACATATGTATTGAGGATCGAGTTAATCAAATAGAATCTAAGGGCACGTTCACCTGCTCCAAAAAAAGCTCGAAACACACATTTTGCGCTTTAAACTTGAAGCCACATCTGTAATAAAACCTAGTAAATGTAGTTTATCCCTTCTGTTCACCTAGAATTATGCGATTTTATTTCGGGTTAACGCGACATAATGCATTTGCGAAACTCATCAGAATACACCTATCAAATCGATCTTGTTTTTTTTTCTTTCAGTTTCCTTGATAAAGTAGACGAAGTACGAAAACAAGACTACATGCCCAGTATGCAAGATATTCTCAGGAATCGAGTCATGACCAACACGATCCAGAAAATGGACTTCATGGTCAACGACCGGGGTCAAAAGGTGAATTTCAGGTAATAATTAAAAACATCACATTAGAACCTTAAGGCCACAAAGGTAGCTGATTCTTGTTTATTTCTCTATGAACCCGGTTTTCCGATGTATTCAAAAGCTACCTTAAAGCTCGTTTCTCTTTGAACACATAACTTAACATTTCTTTATATCGTATAAATGTGCGGAATTAAGATGGAATGAAATTAATATTTTTTTCATACCAGTTTGAATTCCGCAGACGCAGATGCGAAGAACCGTTGACAGCACCTTAATGAGTGTCATTACTTATGTTTATTTGTCAACATATCAGATGAAGCCATAATGAACCAAATTTGAAAAAAAAAAAACCGTTTTCAAATTTATGATATAACAAAGCCTCCCTCTTTCCTAGTCCTTTCGACGAAAAACGTGGAGTGCTAGGGAAAATGGATCCAAATCTGTGACAGCATCAAATCTTTTAAGTTTAGATACATTATGAGTTTATTCATCATCATTTCTTATTTCAATATAATTATATTGCTCCATTTTGCATTGTGTTCGACGTTGGCGGCCAACGGAGAGAACGCCGGAAGTGGATTCAAGTATTCGAGAGCATCGCCACCATTTTGTTTTCAACAATTATTAATTCTAACTGTTTCATTTGTGCCTTGCATTGCTATTCATCTTGAACACTATTTTATGTTTTTTTTTTACTTAAATGAGCTTATACAACTTGTAGTAAGAAATGATGATTATAGATAACCCAACCAAATATTGTTTGCAGTGTTTTCGACGTTGGCGTCAAAGCATCACCACTGTTTCGTATTTTAATAGTACATATATAATATTAACATATATAAAAAAATGTTTTTTTTTAATAGTGTGTTCGACGTTGGCGGTCAGAGAGGCGAGCGCCGGAAGTGGATCCAAGTCTTCGAAAGTATCACCGCCATTTTGTTTGTCCTCGACTGCAGTTGTTTCGACCTGACACTTCGAGAGGATCACACGAGAAACCGGTTGATTGAAGCCATATTGACGCTGGAACAAACATGGAACACAAAGTAAGATTTTTTAAATACATAAGAGAGTTTAGGCAAATGGTTAACTTATATTTAATTATGTGCAACTGACCTATCAAAATGCCCGATTTCGGTCACTTAAGTGCACGTACTCTTTTTGCCCAAACTGTTTATACAATGCATCCATGCATAACATTTGTTAACAGTTCATACCATTTATAACAAAATCGAATTCAGTTTACATTGTCTCCAACCCCCTCAGCAAATATTTTTCTTCATTAGTTTAAAGAATTCTTTAAACACTATTATGTGCATACATTGCTCTGACACTCTATGTTTTATTGGAATCGGAACGTCACGATACAATATAAAGTAAGATCTGATCATCCGGAAGTATAGCACAGGAAAGATTCAACTTAACAATAGTTTAATTGGTAGCAATCTTGCCGAATCGAAACCAACTAATTTTTAATGTGTTTAAGCATAATCAAAATAACAGATATTTTTGCTTTAGATGGTTGCGGCAAGTGTCTATCATCATCTTCATCAACAAAATAGATCTGCTGGAGGAGAAGATTCGAACCGGCAAGACCCTGCAAATGCTCATAGAGCGGGAGGGTGATGAGCATCCCTACCGGGAGCAATTTCAAGAGTACTACAATTGGCCGGGACCTACAGGTAAGGGCTTGATTTGTATGTTTATATACCGGCAAGACCCTGCAAATGCTCATTGAGCGGGAGGGCGATGAGCATCCATACCGGGAGCAATTTCAAGAGTACTACAATTGGCCGGGACCTACAGGTAGGAGCTTGATTTGTAAGTTTTGAACCGGCAAGACCCTGCAAATGCTAATAGATCGGGAGTGCTATGAGCACCCATACCGGGAGCAATTTGAAGAATATTCAAATTGGCCGGGACCTACAAGTAGGAGCTTGATTTGTACGTTTTTGAACCGGCAAGGCCCTGCAAATGCTAATATATCGAGAGGGCGATGAGCACCCATACCGGGAGCAATTTGAAGAGTACTAAAATTGGCCGGGACTTACAAGTAGGAGCTTGATTTGTATGTTTTGAACCGGCAAGACCCTGCAAATGCTAATATATCGAGAGGGAGATGAGCACCCATACCGGGAGCAATTTGAAGAGTACTAAAATTGGCCGGGACCTACAGGAAGGAGCTTGATTTGTAAGTGTTTGTACCGGCAAGACCCTGCAAATGCTAATAGATCCGGAGGGCGATGAGCATCCATACCGGGAGCAATAGGAGGAGTACTCAAATTGATCGGTCCCACAGATTGGGGTTTTATTTGTTGTTGTTTTTGTAGGAAAATAAAAAAAAAATAATTTATTTGTAGCGAACAGATAATGTAACCACAGCTTGAAAGAAATTCATATGAACTTTAATATCTATTTATGATCTTAGACTTTTGTTATGAGCATTTTGAAAACCAAAAAAAATTCTTAAGCCAAAATATGTTCATACTTAGTATATCAAAAAAGCTTGTTTTGCAAAGCGGGAGGTTGACAGATTTGTTCAATCCTTCCCATCGCATGCCGGGAGCCCCGCACACGGAGGAAAGAAACAAAAGAAGCTCGATCTTAAACTTATGTTTTCTTAGAAATTATCATATAAAGGGAGCTTGTTTTGCAGAGAGGGAGGTAGATGAGTTCGTTCAAGCCTTCCCGTCGCCTGCCGGTAGCCCAGCTCACGGAGGAAAGAAACAAAAGAAGCCAGATCTTGAAACCATGATTCGCCAAAAGCAGATTTCAGAAGAAACCGTTCGCACTGCAGTATTCATCAAACAATTAGTCATGGTGAGTATAAAATATTGTTCAACAAAATAAAAGCAAGAACAAAACTTGATTTATTTGTTGTTTGTTTTGGATCATTCAAACGTGGTGTTATCTAAATGTGACTCGGTCATCTTCTGTATAACAATCTTCTATTTATGTTTAACGATGAATAAATATATTTTTTTAAGCCGCTGATCTTCCAATTACCGCTGTTGGAATATTTAAACATTATATCAACAGCAAATCAACACATGGCAGTCGTACATGGGCGCCGACGCATTCGTTCTTTGTAGATCCGCACCTTGCATTTTCTTTATGTCATGATTTTCTAAATAATTATTAACACTTAGTATTCTTTTTCACAGCCTTCCTCCTGAGAATACTATTACATTTTTACGAATGCTATCACATTTTTGCGAATATTATCACATTTTTGCGAATACTTTCGCATTTGTGTGAATACTCTATCACGTGTGTATGGATGCTATTTCACATTTGTGAAAATACAATAGGCCTAAACATGTTCGTCATTTTTTGATATGCATCTACTATCTACAATATATGATTATTTTCTAAACAGTAATTGTTAATTGTGTGTTTTTTTCTTCTTCAGAGCCTTACCACTAAGCCCTCATCAGCTTACAGCGGTCGCCGTAACTCCACGTGGCATGAAGACCATTCGTGCGAATACTATTACACATGTGCAGTAGACACTCAAACCATTCAAAAGGTGTTCGAAGGTTGTCGCTCGCTTCTCATACGAAAACATTTAGAACGTATCGGAATATCCATTTAGTCTTTGTATAATTAAGTGTGTATTGAATTTGGTCATTTTTGTACTTTATATACGAAGTTTCAGTGAGCGAGTGTTAAGAGGGCGGGGACATGGATTCAAATATACATTTTTTACTCAGTGCCCAGACTGTTTTAAATCAATAATGCATTGACACAAAGTACACTTATTGTTCATTGTAAAACGTCATAAAAATGCCCATTTTGTATTCATGTAGTGGAAAGTAAAGGTCCCGCACATGCCACGGGAAAATTGAAGGGGGCGCCAACGTAAATGTTTTACGAACTCTACGGGATTGGGTTCATCGATGCAATTTTAGTAATATATAACAAGGAGTCTGCAACGCCATTAGTTATACTTGTCTACTCATTTGTACGATATAAATTTTCGAATTCAACCATTTTGTTATTATCTCACATTCTTTCATAAATTTTCCATTAGTTCGTAAATGTGCCACAAAAATGTAGGTGTTACATGTTGAAAGATGATTTTGATTTTTATTAACGAATAGGGTTATTTGAGCTATTGCTTCTGTACGAACCTAATTAAAAGCTACGAATTTATTTAGATATAACTTATTACATACATTTAAGTAGTATGACATTATTTAATTATGACAGATATGTTTATCAGAGTAGGTAACAAAATCATTGTATTTAACATGATGTTGGAAGTAGCCATCGTTTTATCACATAAAAAGGTGTAATAATCTTGGTAAACGCAAAAATAAAAACATATATTTATTTATATATTTTATTATTTTTTCATTGTAAAATATAAAATGAAACATTACAAAACACAGGGAATATTTTGTTTG
>LQRL01102812.1:945-16623 GCA_001703475.1 Hydroides elegans
CCAAAATACGCGAAAGGATCCTTCATCCGAGGGATAAAGCACGATACTTGGGAGGATTTCTTAGTAGAATATCATAAGACTTTAGAATAAACATGATCGACATCAAAATAATGGTTTTTGAACATCAACATTTTGCAAAAAGGTGTTCACTTTTTCCAAGCCAGCTGAGCTGTTTCTCCTTTACTAGCCAGCTTGGAACTGAAAAGGAACACCTTTTTGCGAAAAGTGAAATGTTGATTTAACCAAACTACCTATCATATCTTGCGAATAATCATCTATTAGACAATTGCAAGCATGTTTCATCGATTTCAAAATAATATTTATTTGCACTATTTATATCGACAATAAAGAAATAATCAAAATAGGTGTTCCTAAAATTGCACAAATCTCATAGAAACGATTATTAAAAAATTTCCAAGCCAGCTGGAAATTGGTGGGGAACACCTTTTTGGGGAACAGCTCGTGAGGTGATCTTCATTTTTTCATAGTTATTGTATATAAAATTTCCTTTGGGAAAGAAACTAAAACTTATATATATATATATATTTATTTGCAAAATAATACAAACAAATGTACATCAGGTATATGTAAGGACATTAATACAAGACAAGTATCATTATGAAATTTGTACAATACAAAATCTAATGAACACTGCATGTTCCCGATATTTTAACCATACTAGCAAACTATTTTGTTAAAGCTTTCATTTCTATATATGGTTTTAGTACTGATGGTTTGTATCATAGATGCTCCTCTTTTGAACTGAATATACTAAATGATCCTAGGATGGCTAGCTTTGAAATAACATTTTTTACTTCAGACCACCTTACTTTTTTACTGATATTTCTAAAAAACGTCTTTAACCTATTTTCATTCGGTTTATCGATATAGCCGCGACTGCCAACTTCTACTACATAGAAAAAACACTGATAACCGTCTGATTCTATATCAGATACAAGTGCGGAATATTTATCCGATTTTCTACTATGAGCACTAATAATATTTAATTCAAACGGTACCGTTAATTCAAGTATTGACACTTTTTTCTTTTGAACTATAACAATGTCGGGAATTTGATTTCAAGGTAAGATGAAATCTGGAATAGTTTTTCCATTAACGGTATGATCGGGCAGATCTGCATAAATTTGCAATTTTTGCGTTTCGTTTTCAAGAGTATTTAGATACTTTGCTAAATCAGTAATGAAGTGCAGTATATTGTCATGACGCCATTTGTACCTGTCTAATTTTGGTTCACAATTATTTAGAATGTGATGTATTGTTTCACGTCCTTTACATTGAGAACATTTTGCGTTTGAGCGTTTGCCCCAACGTTTTAGATTGGCGTTCGTCGGTAACGTATCGATGCTTGCGTTTATTATAAACTGCACAGTGCCTTTGGGAAGGTTATATGTTATAGATTTCCACGTAACATTGTTTTCTTCTGTAACAGCTCTAGGAATTTTCCTTGGACTGTTAAAATTTTTAACGTGGTTTGACCAGTGAAGGTCCGTTTGTTTTGCGATGTTTGATTTGAGTTTTTCTTTGATTTTTTCATTGCGTTTCGTTTCGCAAACGATCGATTTTTGCGTTGCGCTTGCCTCAGAAAAGGCACTTTCCGCGTAGACGGTTACCGATTTTTTTTTACGTTTCCACGTTAGTTCCTGAGACAGTTTGCTATCGAGCGCGTTATTAACGGTAGAGTCAGCGTTTAAACGTGAATTTGCGTACGCGATAGAGCGAGTTTCATTGAATAGCCTTGTTAGGGTTGTTATATTAAGCATTTTAGGGCTATGAAACGGAGCTAGAGTGCCTGATTTTGGAATATGGAGCCATTTTGTCAAAAATCTATCTGCTAAAGTATCTAGTTTTGCTAATTGTGTTTTGGTCATATCATGCAATGTAAGCGTAAATCGCATGGCGGGAATTAGATACCTGCTATAAATTGAGCATTTGTATTCGCCTCGCACTAAGAGATTATCAATATTATTCATGTTTTTTTCTAGGCACTCATGCACATAGTTAAATGTATCGCTAGTTTTACCCAGAAAATCTAATTCGTAAGCCTAGAAAATTTTCAGGTTCGTTTTGAATGGTAGGGACTACAAAATCGCCTATTTTAAAACTGATATTAGATGCTTTTCCGGCTGCTTTTGATAGGGATTTGCATTTTTTGGCTCCAATATAAGGTTTATAGAAGCAGCGTATTTATTTACGTTGTCAAGAATACGTTGGTGTGTGCGCTTATTGTTGGTTATGACGTTAAAGTCGTCTGCAAACGGCGTTGATATTGTTCTTAATTCGTTTATTTTATAGCCATTATTTATTTCAGTTTTTAGATATTCTAATAAGGGATTAAAAACTATTAGAAATATAGTAGATGATAGAGGATCACCTCGAAATACACCACGTTTGAAGATAAAAGGGTCTGATTCCAATTTAGGTCCTAAGACTGTACCGTTGATATTTGAATAGAGTGATTTTACGTAAAGTCGAACGTGCTCGGGTATATTGTATTGTTTTAGACAGGTATCAATTAGCTCATGACTAATGCTGCCGAATGCATCTTTAAGGTCAAACAATGTAATATGACACGTTTTTTTGTTGTAATAATTGGTTGTGCTCGATCGTACCGTTAATGTTATTAATAAACGCCTTTTGCATAGAATTATCGATAAACCCATTTGTTGTCATATACTTAAGTGTACGAGATGAGATTATTTGATGATATACCTTTCCTACAATAGAAGTTAATGCGATCATACGAACGTTTCTAGGATTATCTTGCTCATTTCTTTTATATATTAAGGCGATTTTACTGGTTTGCCAAAGAGATTAAGGTTTAGGATTATTTAAAAAAAGTTTGCTATACAATGTTGCCATAAAGTGATGTGTCGCAGGCAGGTGTTTTAGTACCCCATAGGTTAAGGCATCTGGACCAGGTGCAGAGGTGGATTTCTTCTTAGAAATGACTGATTTCACGTCTTTTGGGGTGATCGGCGACATGTTGAATTCATTGGATTTTTCTATATTAAGATGAGGAAACCAGTTCAATTTTGTTGTGTCGAAAACCTGAGGTACTGAATATGTTTTCGGGTAAAAATCGTCTGACACACATTTACACCTTTATAGAACGTTGGTTTTTTTGCTGTTTCGTTCAAAGTACCCCGAGTAGATTTTTTTGCGAATTCCCAAAAATTTTCTCTATACAGTTTCTCCTGGTGTTTTACAGGGTTCGTTTTATCGTGGGCACGTTGCTGTTTTAGAAGAAAATTGTGATAACGTACCGCTTGCGCGAACATTTTTCTATCCGATGGTGTGGAATCAGTTTTTGTGAGTTTTTTTTCGCAACTCATTTTTCAATTTTTTTCGCATCAGATATCGTTTTTGGTTTGTTTTTTATATATCCGCCATCTTCCTTTTGTTCGTCAGGAAATTATGGGTGATTTCCGAAAATCGGTTACCGGCGTCCGCAGGGGAGATTTGATCATTAGCCAGTTCGAAATGTAGAATAGAGAGCTTATCCTTAAGTTCACTGTTTAGTGATAACCATTCATTCCTAGCGAGGGTCGGTGTTATGAATTTTACAATGTTTGACACAAATATGTACACCAGAGGTGTAATCCCAGTTAATGAACTTGTCATGTCAAGGCTTGACATTGCTTGACTTGACATTCTTCAACCAACAAAATATATGAAAGAGTGATTGAGACTGAGGAAAGTAGATCTCATGGTAAGGTTATTATGAAGATAATCATGTGACACATAAATTCATGTGAATATATTGTCTACAGGTGGTTTACTTCTTTAATTGAACATCGCGCGTTTGTGTCAATTACACCATCATTCTTCAAACATACTACGTTTATCACATGTTGATATGTTAAAACAAACGATTATAAATCAAAAGTAACTATATAAGAAACTGCAACAACTATAAAAGCTCAAAGCACTGTCTCACACAAGCTATGACATCGTATACGTATAGGATAAAGAACGAGGTTAATCCATTACTTAAAATATTGTACAGTTCCGAGGCGCAGCCGAGGAAACTGTACGATATTTAAGTAATGGATTATTCGAGTTCTTATCTGACTTAGTTTACACCAAAAAGGTCCAATTTCATGGACTGCTTTAACCCCGTTTTATTTGTTCGAAAACCTTCTTAGAAATTATATATAGGCTACTGTGAGTGCAGATTCTATTGAAAATATAATGGACAGTTGAGGGTCACACACACATGTGTGTGTGTGTTACTCTATAAAAGACCAATGTCACAGCCTATAAATAGACAACAGTTTTTTCTTAGAAATTATATACAGACTAATGTGAGTGCAGATTCTATTAAAAAAATAACTCTATTGAAAAAATAATGGACAGTCTTGTTTTGTACATGTGGTCAGTAGAGGTTTAATCAGAAGTCTTAGCGAAGCCGAGCAAGATGGATGACATTTTGAAAATTATTTAAACGAATTCAGATTTTCTGAACTGTACTTTAGATGTAGATTCTTTTGTGAATAACTTTGAAGAAAAGATCAGTGATGAAACGATTCAAAATGAAAATCTGATAGAAAAAGTAGATGAAATTGAGAAAAATCCATTTTTTGAAACAGAAAATCCGGGCTATAGATATAGTGATTTATTGGAACAAACACAGCTAGCAGAGAAGGCATATATAGATAAACAAAACTATGAATATTTTCATGGCCAGGATACACATATCTCTGAAACTGATACTGATATTTTGATACGCATTACTCAGGCCGCGGAAAAAAAAACAATTTATCAATGAACAAAACTATGATTTATTTTGTGGTGAGAATACCAAAGACACGGAAAGGGATAATTATGCATTCATAAAAGCCACAAAAGATGACGAGATGAATTACAAGGAGGGCGACGACCTTGCGATGACCTAAACCTTGGGAAATGACCTCGCGACGACCTCGACCTTGGGGAACAACCTCGCGACGACTTCGACTTTGGGGAACGGCCTGGCGACGACTTCGACCTTGGGAACGACCTCGCGACGACCTCGACCTTGGGGAACGGCCTTGCGACGACTTCGACTTTGGGGAACGGCCTTGCAACGACCACGACCTTGGACGATGACCTCACAAGATTCGATTTTAAAGAGGTGTCGGCCTACGATCTCCTCGGGTTCAAACAGTAAGTTGTTTTGCTTAAATAAGGGCATGCATACACTGGAAGCGATATGCAAACATACGAATAAAAAAATCATTTTGTATAGGATAAAGAACGAGGTCAATCCATTACTTAAAATATTGTACAGTTCCGAGGCGCAGCCGAGGAAACTGTACAATATTTTTAGTAATAGTTTGACTGAGTTCTTTATCTGACTTAGTTTACACCCAAAAAGGTCAAATTTCATGGACTGCTTTAACCCCCGAACTGTTTTTGTTAGAAGACCAAAACAACAGTTTTTCTTAGATATTCTATATAGACTACTGTGAGTGCATATTCTATTAACAAAATATGCTTTTTCTCTTTAAAAGACCAATGTCGAACCATGAAATGAGAAATAATGAAGTTTTTTGATTGCATTTTCACAAAACCAGTTATTTGCCTATCGCTTCTTGTATAAGCCCGTTATTTTTAAAAAAAGGGTACAAAATATATAATTAATCAAATAGATCTTTACATTAAGCTTAAAGAAAAAAACTATTTGTAAAACATGTTAATATCCAGAGTGAGTCGAAGTAAAATTGCTATATTATATCAAGCGTTTAGCGTTTAACGGTTAACGCTTAAGGGTTTGAAATATCAGAATCTAGCGTTTCACATTTAACGGTGTACATTAAGCGTTTAACGTTTACTGATTAACGTTTAAGCGTTTACAATTAAGCGTTTATGGTTTAGCGTTTACAGTTTTTTTATCATTTAATGTTCAAGCGTTTTTGGTTTATCGTTCATCGTTTTTATTTAAGCGTTAAACGTTCGCTGTTTATCGTTAAAGCGTTTAATGTTTTATGTTTATGCGGTAACCATTTAGCGTTTAGTGTTTTCCCGGTCCGTTTGGGCGCACCATCGCTCTAGCCCCAGCCCCCCACCACCACAGGACAGATTGGACTTTTTTCGATTCGTAGATGCGTTTATATTCACGAACAGCCATGGACCTGTAACCTGTAACGTCCGGTTTCAGTTGCTCATCGACCCCACTCTGATACAAGCGAAATGCCGCTGTGGCCCTTAGCCAGTGGTTGGTGCGATACCCCGATCCCTAGACATATTGTTATATCTTAACACTTCTAAAACCATTCATTTTTTCAGATATGCGAAGACTTCAGAAACAAAGGTGAAGTGGGCCGTTAACGTCTTTGAAAAGTGGCGGTGAGCTTGAAATAGAAAGACCAACCAGGACCCTACCTTGGGAATCGGTGCGATATGTCCTGGCATACCGCTTTGCCAATTTAGCAAAGATGAACTGAACTTTGCCATATCTCGTTTTGTGAAAGATTGTAGAAATAAAAAGGGCGAACAATACCCTGAGAGCACTTTGCGGGAAATTGTATTGTGTCTGCAAATGTATCTTAGACAGCTAGGGTTTACATACCGGTTTTTGAACGATCCTATTTTCAGTCAGATCCGGAATACGCTTGATAACACCATGAAAGAAATCGCTGAAAATGGAATAGGGATGGATACAAAACAAGCAGAAATCATAACGGTCGAGGAGGAAAACAGACTTTGGGAAAGTGGGGTTTCAGGGGAGAATACACCCAGTCAGCTTGTTCGCACCGTATTTTATCTCAATGCTATACATTTCGCCCTAAGGGGTGGGGCAGAACATAGGAAACTCTGGTTGGGGGAGCATGCCCAGATTCGAGTTGTTAAAGATTCCAATAATGCTGAATATTTGCAGTATTCAGAGGATACCAACCAAGGGGGATTAAGTCATATCAAAGTAAAACGGAAAGTTGTCAGGGCATATGCTAATACTGAAAATCCGCAACGGTGCATTGTTAGGTTGCATAAGAAGTATGTTTCTTTGTGTCCATATGTTGATAACGAGGCCTTTTATAAACAAGAATTGAAATCTCCGCAAAGTGATGTATGGTATTCCAAACAGGCAAAGGACATTCCCTTACTCCAGAGAATGGTTTCCAAAATGTGTTAGTTGGCGGGGATCGGGGGGTTTCGCACCAACCACTCGCTAAGGGCCACAGCGGCATCGCGCTTGTATCAGAGTGGGGTCGACGAACAGCTTATACAGGAAGTCACAGGCCACAGGTCCAAGGCTGTTCGTGAATATAAACGCACGAACGAAGTACAAAAGAGGTCAATAAGTTCTATTTTGGGAGGGGGTGAGAGCGAAGGGAACAAAAAGACATGTACCGTCTCAAGGCCGACCAGTGCGGATGGAATCAACATCACGTTGAATGTTGATTTTTCAAAGTAAATGAACTTTTGGTTAAGTAGTTTAAGAATGCGAAGAAAATCTTACTGATTTATATGGTTAAAATCGAGGAATAGCAAAACTAAGAATTTGTGTGAATTGGGAGGGGGAGGGGGTGAGGAAGGGGTATCGCTCAAACTATTCACTAAGGGTTGCTCTTGGATCGGTTATAGGCACTACGAAAAATGTTATTCTTTTTTTTGTACTGATTTGCGAATATGGTTGTCATACCAGAATGATTTAAGAACGCATTGTTTTTCACATGTATCTTTTTGTGAATAAAGTAATGAGATCAATGAGGTCAATGATCTCCAAAGCAGAAATTCGAGAGTCCATTATTGTAAATAATGTACTCCTAGCAGTACATTATCTAAAATAATGTACTCTGAATACAAAGAAATGACGTCACTAGTGTAAACTAAATAAGAATATTTTGGCAAATATTGCAATGATATATAATATCTCTTGCATAAAATAAACAACTGATGTTTTTTGATTTTGGTACAAGATAATTTTCTTCCTTGTCAAACACTAATTATAGCACCCATCAGAACACGCTTAAATTGAGGTAGCAGGGGGTAACCGTTTAAAAAGTGGATATTACAGGTAAATTTCTGATCTATTTTTGGGTCATGAAATTTGAATATACATGTCATTGTAAAGATACACGAATTAAATGTTTATTGACGATACAAACATATTTGCGTTTTTGCGTTTTTGAACGTATTCGATTTATTAAGGATAAATGATTCATAAATTCATTTTCAAATCTAAAACATTCAAATATTTATTAATTCTTCCTTCAATGATGGATAAAAATATCTGAAGTTGAAGCGGTCGCAACATTTATCTATGAAAGCAACTTATTCGTAATTTTTAACGGGAATATATGATCAATAATGATTCGTATGCATTACATCGTTCCTGCTTTAATTTTACTTATGGATATTTTAATTCTAAATTTCGGATGTGCACAAGGTGGGTTAAATCGTTACTTTAGACCACAAAATATATGAAATACTACTTAACTTCATGGCATATATAGGATACCTAACAATTTCGAGTGGACATGACAAAAATCGCGAGGCGGAGCCGAGAGATTTTGGTCATGTCCGCGAGAAAGTGTTAGGTATCGAATATGTCCCAAGGCTCTATTGCTCTCGAGATGCCTTTAAATTCAATGCATTGATTTCAACAGTGGGGTATATACTTTTAGACCAAATATTCCCACTGAAAACAGTGTGGCATACGAATGGATTAAGTAGGCCACTTAGTTCCATCGAGAGAACAATAGAGCCATGGGACATGCTTGTTTAATTCATAGATAGTCTATCTAAATTAGCTAATTAATCTCAGGTATTCATATTACTTGTTTGACTCTACCACCGCCTATTCATGGTCCCAGAAACACATATAGATTCTATGTATGTTATGAATGATAGAAATATCTCATCCAAGCTCATAGGAGTCTAGCCGAATCAAGTGCATGTATATAGGATACCTAACACTTTCGAGTTGACATGACAAAAATCGCGAGGCGGAGCCGAGAGATTTTTGTCATGTCCGCGAGAAAGTGTTAGGTATCGAATATGTCCCAAGGCTTTATTGTTCTCGAGATGCCTTTAAATTCAGTGCATTGATTTCAACAGTGGGGTATATATTTTTAGGCCAAATATTCCCACTGAAAACAGTGTGGCATACGAATGGATTAAGTGGGCCAGTTAGTTATTTGTTATATTTCCATCGAGAGAACAATAGAGCCATGGGACATATATACATGTAGTGTAATATGTGCAAATTAATTAAGAGTTGACACTTTTTATTGCGTTAGAAATCTGTCCCGACAACAGTGATTGGTGTTTCGATATCATCACCACCCCCATGACATGGGTTGATGCGGAAAACTTTTGTTTGGAAAGGAACTCTCATCTGGCAAGATTCGTCAATTTGCCAAATGATTTTCTGAATCAGGACTATAGCTCTGATTACCTTGACTCGCTGTGGATATGACTCGCTGCGATCAGATGATATACCGGAGGCAAATAGTTTGACCTGGTTGGATGAAACAGCAGTGTCATATAAGGATTTTTAAATCAAACATTATATAAAATAATTGTTATTTACATTCATTCATACACATTTATGTATGATAGAGAACAAAGACGCAATGCCACCTTGAAAAACATAACGATTTCGTAATCAAAATTTGTATAAAATAATGATTAGTTCAATATATATAAAGGGTAATATCTAATGTAATTGTTTATGTATCTATATTCGTTATATACACATCAACATTTGCGACGCTAAATATTTGGAACATTGCTAAATTTAAATGAAATGTCTCTACTGTCGACTCATTTCTATGGTGGATATGCAACCATGATATGAAAGAAAAAGATAGCGATATCCTATATATAACTATCTTTTTTTCAGTAACTGATGATGTGCCTCAAACGACCGCCAATGCAAGGCACTGCCTTTCGCTGGAATACCGCTTATCGAGCAAAGACTGGATTCCAAGTTACTGCGAGGCGCGAAAACATTTTATATGTGAAACAGGTGAAATAATGAGTTACAAAGTCCAAGATCACAAAATCAATATTGTGCTTGCATAAACATAAATAATAAATGTCATAATTACAATTATGTAGTTTCCTATTTAAGAAATGTATTTATTAGTAAGTGTATATGTATCAAACTGTGACAACCCACGATAAACTGTATACTGAAAGATCATGGCCGCGATTGCCGATTGACAACTGAAGGACTAAAATACAAGGGAACGGTCTCTGAGGCAGCTGGACAATCCTGTAAACGATGGAATGAACGAAGTCTACCTTCAACATATTCATTTATTGATGGAGATGCTTCTACAGCACAAAACTATTGCAGAAATCCCGATCGGGTCCAGAATGGACCCTGGTGCTTTTTAGAGCAACCGAATGGTCAACAGTTCGGATATTGTAACATACCTACATGTGGTAATTAAAACACGTTAATGAATATATTCATTTGCAAAATGTAGGTTTTATAACATCGTAAATTGCAATATCCAATAGCTTATAATATATCATAGACTTATCACAGTACCATTGCAAGAATGAATGACATTATTTGACTTCGAAGAAACCATATAAGAAACCAAATGATATATGCAAAAAAGGTTTTCAATCTTTTATTTCATAATGAAATATCTATTGTTTGTGTATTTGCAGACGACAACAATAATTGCTTCTCGTCCTTATCCAACGGTGGGTTCCCGGAATCGGCAGTGTATTGCAAAGATGGCAAATGTTACATAGCAGTTGGAAAGCAAAATTTAGATAAGAAAACATTTTTGGAGGCTCAGAGATGTTGCAATGGCATGAATGCCAATCTTGCTACATTCAATAACCAAGGACAGGCAGATGATGTGTATGATAACCTGAGTTTGCATTTTCTCGAGAACGGCATTGAGACTATGTGGATAGGTGCATATAGCAGATCCTGGGATATCAAAACAGGTATTGACTATGCACACTTTAATTCATCATCTGCGATCTTTTCGTTAACGAAAATTTCGGTATTTTATCAACGGTCGGGTATTTTTCAGGCACATATTTTTATGAGTCACGGTCTAAACACTCTTTATAATATTGATTGAACCATTGCCATATTAAACATGAGGCATGTAAAGTAAGAATGATGAATCGTTTAGTAGTTGGCAAAATATTAATATTTAGACAGGAAGTAAATAGCGATGAACGCACGACTGTATGTGATGAACAAGGGTAAAGTCATGACTTTACAAAAATATATTCAAACTAGATGCTGTCAGAGAGCAGCAGAATCCCCCGTGCACGTTATTGTCACAAACAAGCACAACATTTGTGGAGGGCTATAATTTCAAATGAGCAAGACAGAAAATTTTGAAACCATATTTATCTATTAAAATGTGGACTCAACAAGACACCCTTCTCACACATAATAAAATGTTCTGGTGACAGGCAAATGAATTCGTTTGGTTTAACTCGCAGTGTTATTTCACAACGGCTTTCTCACAACGTCTTTCTCACAAATTTTCTTTCTCACAACTTTTCTTTCTCACAACGTCTTTCTCACAACGTCTTTCTCTTTCCCTAAGGCTAAGGGAAACACGAATTTCGCTTGAGTTCAGAGGGCTGTAAACCGGACAATTGTTGGCCGATCAAACGGAAACCTTGACGTTGCACATCTATAATCATTGTTTGTATCGAATATGAAGAGAAAAAAACCTCTAGTCACGTCCAGTGATGGCGATGCGATGTCTACAAGACACCCACCCTAAGCGCAAATAAAACATGAATTTTGACTAAGTTCAAAGGGCTGTAATTCCGACAATGCTACGCCGATCAAACTGAAACCTTGATGTTGCACATCTATAATCCTTGTTTGTATCGAATATGCAGAGAAAAAACCTCTAGGCACGTCCATTAATGACGATGTGTTGTCTACAAGACACCCACCCTCAGGGTGAGACAGACGGACGGACAAGTCCAAACCTATATCCCTCCGTTTCACGCGGGATGATAATATAAATAACATGAAAAACGTAAGGTAACATCATTATGTCTATTATTTAACCATTCTTTTTTGCAGTTTCGTCAGATAACTACCTTATAAAATGTTTTGCTCTCTCCGATACTGGCACCAAACAGGTTTCTTGCAATACAGAACTGCCATTTGTCTGTGAAAAAGGTATACATCTACCTCATCTCTGCTAAAACTAAGTTAGACTATCTATGTATACTCTACAACAAAAGAAGTGTCCGGTTGTTAAAATCCATGTAACTTAAAAAGTATCCGGTCGATTTTCATCAATTACATGTATGTACCAAATTAAAAAGCACATAACGTGCATTCGCTTTATGAGTTTTACGACTTTATATTTGTTATTGACGATTCGGCGAACTCTTGAAAATTAACGAACAAAATAGCGAGTAACAAACCCTCTAAGATGCATGTTCATGGATATTTGAAATATATTGCCAGAAATTATAAAGGTAATTGGTATATTAGGATTCTTTAGTCGCATATTCAAACTGTCAATCCAGTTGCGGCGGTCGCTGGAGTTCATAAACGTATTTCGCGAATGGCCCGACCCAAGGCACCGAAAGTGCCAGTTTTGGGATAATTGTTCAAAAAACAGTTTGAATATGTCAAATGCTGCATTCATTGGTTTTTTAATGCCCCATTTATGGGTTTACAACAGTTTTGGAAATTACGTTTCGCTTTTTATTTTGTTTATTTGAAGCACGATTTTGATAGAAAAATTGCGTTAAGCGATCCTTTTGTAAATCCGTAGCTCAAGTTTTCCATCAATAGAAAACCACTTTTCATGCATGTCTAAGACAACATGATGGCCGATTGTTACGCTCTAACAATGCCTCGTAGCAATGATGTACGCTAGCGTACGCTTCGATAAAGATATCGAAGTTTCTACTCAAATTTTGAGTGATTACGCGGCTAAAATGACATTTAAACATTTACTTATAGCTTGTAACTTTAAATTATAATCTTCTTACCTATTTGAAGCGTATTCACTTAGTAATCTATTGTTTGCGCAGAACCGCGCCCATATTGAGCGTATTTTCGAAGCATTTCGCGACATCGTATATTTAACAAACGAGGACAACAGAGACCTTCTGGTATAATTTTTCTATTTTGCGTACTCATGAAGATAATATTGACAATGACAGTTTTTGTTCGAACGCCCCGTCAATATAACCAGGTTAAATTATCCCTTTCAAACTTTACCGAGTTTATTCGAGAAATATGGCTAGGCTATTGAGCAAATGGAGTCTAAAGTTTCATACACAGAGTAAAGTTCCTAGAGTTATCTTGATATTATACCGCTTTTATTGTGTAATGTTTTTAAGACTGCTTTCGCAGTGTCGAATTCGCATTTTTCAAACATTTTACGATATTCGCTGCGACACATGTCACATAGAAATTAATTATTTCTCTCTGTTTTTGAGTAACAAAAACCTTATACTATCCATAGAACATAGCGCTTTTCCTTTCTTTTGATACTAATTGAATGATGATCGAAACCAATGTTTATTAGTCCTTCGATAAACCGAACGAGGTAATCGTCAAACGGATTCCAGATTGTTCGGTTTGTGATACCATATATAATTAACATAACTGAAACCAACCAACGTGTTTTAATTTGTTCCAATTTTAGTAGTATGAAAAAAATATTAGCCTAAAATGACCGGACACTTCTTTTGTTGTCGATTATATTTCATTTTCGAAATCCATAAAATCATAGACAAATAAAACATTAAAAAAAAAACATTTTTATGAGGGACATTATTAATATATTCGTCGAGTCGTTTAAAACAAGACAAACCATACGATAATTAATATGTTGTTTCTTCATTGTTAACTGAACTGTTTATTGGGTTTATATTGTCGTTAAAACATAACATTATTTAAATTAAGGAAAAATTCACATGATCTGCATTGAATTTCATTCAATCTATTTGTTTGATTACATAAGTAAATCCAGGTCAAAATGTCCCCGGTCAAAACGTCCCCAGACATAAAGCCCCCGATTCTTGCAACATAGGTCAAAATGGCCCCAGTGATAAGATCCCGCATGCATCTAAATATATAACACTCATCAATATTTAGTTCAAACGGTTAACATGCTAAATCAGATATTGATTCAAAATAGTATGAATATTTTGAAATTATTTTAGACGTTATATTTTAAATGACAATAAATTATTATATATTTTAATCTTAGACAATTATTTAGCAATACCAACTTAAGTGTAAGGTTGATAAAAATAGACTAATTGAAATTACTACATATTTTTGGTGATATTCCGTATTTCTATGCGTACAATCTTAATTTTAGTTTGAGGTCAACCCCGATGTTATTATTACCTCTGTCTCGCATGCAACATGATTATGCTCTTTGCTATGACAGGATCCATTATTGAAGATTTACTGTTTTAACGATCAATTATAATATATGAGTGACATAGAATTGTAAGAAGAGCATTTTTTAGTTTTCTTTTAAAGACGATTTTTAACAATCGGGGTCATTATGACCGGGGACATTTTGACCGGGGCCATTTTGACCGGATACCTGCATTAACACGTGTTGTCGAGTGGAGCCTTACGGTAGTGGTGTTTAATATTTTAGCTAAGAATCTTAATAAAGGATTAACTGTATTTTTGTTTAACAACGATGCGATATTTGGAATCACTTTACAATTAACGTATCGATCTAAGACTTTAATATATTCCCATTATGAAAAGGCGGATGTTTGATGAGTTTATGAACACCAGTTATGAATATGATGACATTTTTTTTTCACTTTGGTTGCATAGCCGTCTGATCAAAAAGAGTTAAGAGTATTCGTGGCTACATGTCATTTGTCAATGAAGACAAGAAACACGATAGATTGATTGTATTTTCCAATAACATGATTACTGGTATATGGAACATATGGGTTATGGGAAGGTAGCTTTTTCATATTAGTTGTGTTGAATATTACTCACCATGGAGTTTAACTAAATGTAAAACATATTTTCTTGTTGCTTACATATGGGTTGCATGTATAAAACACCTTTCGCTTTCCTAGAAAAACGACTTACTGCCACAACCATAACCTCAGCAACACCTACCCCGACGCCATCAACCACTACCTCTATAACCCTTGCTTTCTCAACATTAACAAACTCACTAGACCAAACTGAAGATCCAAATGTAATTTCGTCTATAAAAACTGCATCAGAAAGAATCTCTACAGTGACTTCAGCGAGTCCAAAGTCTGGAAACACGTCAGAGGATCCAAACGAAAAATCGCAAGATGAGACTAAAGATGATGAAGATGATGATAATAATCTACTTATGTGTAAGTAGCTTGTTATTGATCGTTAGCATAAATGAGGTTTGATCAATCTTAAATGTTATCTGTAATTTTTATCATGTAACTGTAACTTTCCCATGGCTTCAACGAACTCTCTTAGAATAAATATTTTACATTATCACAATTCTCTAAAAACTACCTGTTAGTTTTATATGTTTATCTAAAGATTATATTCTAATAGAAATCCGACCAAGTATCGTGCTTTATCCCTCGGATGAAGGATCCTTTCGCGTTATTGGTTTTCTATCAGATATATCAATATACAAAACTAAAAAACACTGTAGGTAGCGGGATAATCCCGGGATAATCTCGGGCACCAGCGTCCCACCTGGTGTGCAGCTAGCCTCACCGGAA
>LQRL01102823.1:11601-25443 GCA_001703475.1 Hydroides elegans
TAGACAGACGGACAAGCTCAACCCTATATCCCCTCGTTTTCACGGGGGATAATCATGTTGACCGTTATGTAGGACATCTATAACCCCCCGTTTCATGCTCCTTATCAGTGTTTCTTCTATCTAGCACATAATGTTGAGACGTTTTTAAGTTCGTTTCTGACAGAAAGGAGTTGGTCAAAACTTGCGTAGATGAGTAGGGAAAAACGTGAGAGAAAAAAAAAACGGATGCAAAACTGAATGAAGGCAAAACCAATACTGTTGATGCAGCACTTGAACTCAATTTCGTTTAGACAACTTAAAGGCTGCTATTTGGATGCAAATAATCGTAGCACATAAATTGATTTGACAAAAGAATTGATCTAGATGAAGCCCCTTAATGTGAAATGATGTATGAGCGATAAAGTGAGCTATTACTCGTTGTGTGTGAATATAGTCATGAAATGAGATGCGTTGAACGTGCGTGAAAAATAAAAGCAGTTATGGTTGGAATTATTTTGGTTCTTTATGAGTTCAACTTGTCATTTCATGACAGGTCCAAATTGGTGGGCCAAAGTAGCAAATTGAGTAATTACGATGTCATAAACTGTTTTGATGGATTTTTATTGTGTCTGTGTTTATTGTTTGCTAATAAAAGAGTATATGATGATTGTACTTATGATAAGCATTACTGCTATGAAACTGGTTGAACATGTCCTCATTTTACAGGAATACCGGGAACTGCTGTATTGAAGCCCACCCGAAATTAAGCCCATGGGCTTGTATTCGGATGTACATCCGAATAGAAGCCCATGGGCCTGTATATCCTTTCTTTTGTGGTTGAGTGATGAAAGAGATTTTTAGGTTGGAATTTAGAGTAAGAAGTCCACAATATGTTAGGTTAATCGGTGTAACATCTTTTTGTGGTGTGAGATCCTGATCGCAGTGATAAAGCGGGGCGGCGTGAAGGAAAGTGGTGTATTCTTTTTTGCGCATCATGCGTATATAGCGTTCTTTTTGAACATTTTTTTGTAAACAAATAGTGCATAATTACATCCGAATAGAAGCCCATACATCCGTTTACAAGCCCATGGGCTTCTATTAGGATTTAAATTTCATTTAGCAAAAGGGCTTACATTCGAATAGAAGCCCAGGGCTTCAATACAGCAGTTCCCGGTATTTGGCATGATTCGGTAGATTTGGTAGCGGTTTTGCATAGTAGGCTTGCCTGTGAATATAGCTCTAGATACTTAGAACCCACTATTAACTGTTAAGTCTATAATATTGGACGTCTTAGTTTATTGGCGATGCAAAAGGGCTCGATGCGGCCATAAGTCCCGAATCCACGGGTCTTTCATTTGCCATATAATTATATATGGCAAGAGATTTTTCGAAGGCCGCATGTGTTGCCGGGATGATTGCCGGGTAACATTTCATTTTCTTGTCCCTTACCATATGGCGTGTTGCTCTGCTCCTTGGGTTTCGTCGAGTCGCTCGTGCTCCACACCATGTAGCTGCCGTCCGCATGCGCACTCATGAACTGAGTGCCGTCGCGGTGCCATGACAACGACTCCAGTTGCTAAGGGAAACAAAGGTAGAAAGGACATTAGGGTTAACCTTGAGTTTGTAAAGTTTATGAAGCGGTGGGCATTAAAAAAACGACTCCGTTTGCTAAGGGAGATAGAAATTGAAAAGACATTAGGTCGCATGAATATCTTGGGATGGGTTTGCAGTGATTGTCATAACCTAGACATGGCGACTCCAGTTGCTAAGGGATACAAAGAATGATAAGACATTAGGATTAAGTAGACATTTTTTGAAATGGGCATGCAGTTGGTGCCATAACGCTATCGGGACAAGGTTACTATGTGGCAGAAACGAAATGATGAAAATAACAGAAAAAGCTTAAATGGGTTAAAGAGAGATTCTGTCTTTGCGCTGTCCTCCTGATGTTGCTATGGGGACAAGACGAAGTTACGGAGAGCATCATTTTGAAGGGCACGCCATGAATGGTATAGATATATTACTGGAATTCGGAATTTAATAACTGGACATGAAGGCATTAATCACAAAAAGATCCGTAAATGGGGCATTAATAAGAAGCGGGCGGTGAAGAGGGAGGGGAAGGGGGGAGGTCTGTTTAAGATCTTAATTGAGAAAATTAGTGTTCTGGATGGGAATCTCCTTATCTTATGGGAATCTACATGAATAGTAAGTATGGTATTTATAACAATATATTAAACAAACCACATATGTTTGTTTTCATCACTTTTATTACAACCTTGCTAATTTGTCAATGCCAATCGAGAGTCTTATCTTAAAATTCTAATCCACAAACATAATGGACATTTTTTTATTACAAGGGGACAGTAAGTCCATTACAATTCAATCTTCATAATACAGTATAATGCATAAATCGTAAGTGGACCTTCATAGTTAAGATGATAAAAATCATTATAATGTATAACTTCAGTTAGATGAGACTACTTATGGAATTGTATAATAGTGATACATGCAGAGGATAATGAAATGGTTTTATTAGGCATACCAACTGAAAATGTTATGCAATGGTTATAAATAGATAGCGAGGATTGAAATACAGATGAATAGCAGTTATCATTTCGCATTAAAGTGTATGACTTTTCATGTTAATTTTATTACATTATTAGCTTTCATATTGCATGATAATTAAGTCGAAATGGGGGAGGGGAAAGTAGGTTATCAATTAAGTAATAAACTATAGGCGGATAATTATTTTTGTGATAAAGTGAAGATATCAAAACGGAAATAATAAGCAAAATAAATAGTTATGGTGTCAAATTTCGATATAAAACTGTATGCTTATTAATTAATTTCCTTTAGTTGTTGCCTATCGAGTATATATATTCAATTTGTACATTACACATGTGATTTCCTAGAATAATATCCGGTTAATGTTAATCTTGTTTTTGTTGAAAGCAATCAGTCGCATATTTTATAGCTTAATCGACATAAAATACTACCAGCCGTTTAAAATATAACACAATAACATGTATAAGTAAATTCAAAACTCTCAACTCCAAGACCCACCTGTTAGCTTTTTATGAATAAATATGAAATGTTAATTATTATAAATATTCGAATTAATTAAACTTATTTGGTTTCCAGGCCAGTTCAATTAACATTTAGCATACTCGCTGATGAAGATGTTATAGTTAGAATGTGCATAAACAGTTTTCCCTTTCAATAACTAGGTTGGAAAAAGATAAATTGTTAAAAGTTACAGGGCGTAGAGTGGTTAACAACCTTGATTGAAGATGTTTTACATAGTAAATAAGGTGTTAACCGTTATCTTAATTATTTCAAGCAATCACTAGACAAGAAATAATACTCTAAAAGTCAAATTAAAGAGTTTGGCTATCTGTCCGTATGTAATGTTAATAAATACAATGTTGTTGCTTTGCAATTATGGTAAATCTCGTTTAAAAGAACAGCCAATAAAAGGTTCGATTCAACATTATAAAGAGGTTAAATGAAACGTACAAAAGTGTGTTGTTAGAACTGAACTAAAAACTTGGTATATATACATTCAATTATTGTTATTTGTTTAAAGTAACTTTACCCTATTATACTGTGTTGATGTCTGAAAATGATCAGTTAAATAAAAGTAACAAAACAAATTTATTTCAAAACATTCAATTCTATCAATGGTAATTGTCTACCCCAATTGATAAATACAAAGCCGTGTCAATTGCGATGACCTAATTTTTGAATTATTCATATTTTCAATATGCTTTGACCTTTAAGGCTTTTATCTAACAAACAATATAACGTTATACCCTAATTTAATTTGCTTTTAAATAGAAAATTTGTTTGTGTTACTCGAACATTGAAATTGCTCATATTCCAACCTTGCATTGATAAGCAGATTACAGGGATGCATTTGGCCAGACAAAATCTTGCGCCCACGGGCGCACTCCTTTTCGAAAACTGCGCCCGAGATTTTCTCAGTGCGCCCACTGATATATATATTAAAAAATATATATATATCAAGGCAAAAACCGATTTTAACTACCATAGTCAGGATGAAATATGTCCAGTCGGATTTTATTCCCTGTTTTGCCCCTGATTCTTTTCCATGAACCGAGATTGATAATGGCAAAGAAAAATCTGGTACTGGTATATCAAACCATAACTATTAGTATGGTTAATCAAAATACGAGCGCCGAAGGCGCCAGAATTTTTTTAATGGATTTTTTAAAATATGCGAACGCCGAAGGCGGGAGCGAACATTTTCAAGAAAATCGTAAAATAATTAATTCAAATACATTTTCAGGGGAATTCAAACGAAAAATCATATATCCTTGATTTGTTTCCCTTATCCGTAATGAAATCACCTGATGTGTCCCTGACTTCCCCAAAAAGGGCGAGATTCTCTGATTTTCCTGGATTTGGAAATTGAATGTGATATTTCCTGATTTTCCCTGACGCTGGCCAAACCGCAACGTTCACTTTATACAGGGTGACCAGTCTCCAGTCAGTATCGAATTCCCTGATTTTCCCTGACTTTTTCATCGATCCAAGATCGATACTGGTCTATTCTAACGTGGTACTAAATAAAAAACCATATATATAATTAGTTCATATCCGAGCGCCGACGGCGCGAGCAAAAAAATACTTTAAAGAAATTTTATTGCATGCGAGCGCCGAAGGCGGGAGCGATTTTTTTTCTTGAGAAATATTTAAAGATAACAAATAAATACTATTATGAAATTCCCTGATTGTTTTCCCTGATTCATAATGAAATTCCCTGATTTTTCCCTGATTTTCTCTGAAAAGGTCCATGTTTTCCTGATTCAAAAACGGGACTTTGAAATTCCCTGATTCTCCCTGGTTTTCCCTGACGCTGGTCACCCTGATTTATAGACAAAACAACTAATTGACCAAGTACAAGGAAACAATATTTTCAAAAAATATAAAGAACATGTGAAAAGTCGGGCGCACCCATTTTCAAAAAGTGCGCCCGAGGTAATTTTTCTGCGCCATTTGCCCAATGGCGCAGCCCAAATGCATCCCTGAGATTATACCCTTTTAATTTTAAAGAAATGGTGGAAAGGTAGAACAGAGATGGAATAGACACTACTATAAAATGCAGCTGTGCTCAACGTAAAATAAGAGTTAATTTAATGGCTAACTGAAATCAAATAATAATAGTTCTGAGAGCAAGTATGACTTTTTAAAAGGCAAATATTCAACAATTAGCATGTTATAGTTTTTTTCATTATTTCAATGATGCTACCATTGAATAACAGGTATAATGTCAAAGTAACCAAATAACAGAAAATTCATTCTTTTATAATAGCACGTACTTGTGATGAGTTGTATGTCTGTTCCACTTGGTTTTCTTTGCTGTCCCATAACACCACCAGACCGCGGTTATAGCCCACTAGAAACTGCAAAACAAAACGAGAAATTACTATTTAAATATACTTCAATGACATCAATTTAAAATATATGATGGTCGTTGGTATGAAATACTGAATTGGCTATGGTTAGCGGGAAAAAAAAACCTTTTTTTTCGTACCGCCGTTCAGAATTATATTTCGATTCAATTGTACTGGGTTTATTGTATTTCATGAATAACTAACTACATGTATTAACTTATCGAATTGGCTTGTTTGCATCAGACGCGTCTAAAAACCTATCGTCAAGCCATGGTCAAAAATAGACATGAAAGTACAATCTCATGCATAGAGCAAGGAAAATATACAACAGGAATACTATTTGAAACCAAAACAAGCGTTATCTAGATGAATGTTCTCAATTTACAGCTTGATATGGATGGTGCTCTAACAGGGAACCGAAAACTTGCAAATTCCCAATATAAATGCAGAGTCATGAGTCGATTTCGGCTGAATTCGGTAAAATGTAGATACCTTGAATCGTTTGAATCAATGACCAACAAATCACTTTTCTGATTCAAATTGAAAACCACTGAGCATGTCCATATTACCCTTAAATATGTAAAGCATTTACAATTGCAATTAGGGCTTTGCATTTTTATTAATACCTGTAATTATATCGAAGGAAAAACTAGTCCCTCATTTAGCAAAAGCCGGGTCAAGGCTTTGACCTCATAATTCCGCATGATTTACCTTATGGGATTAATATCACATTAAGGCTCAACAAAAGCAGTTTTCACAACAACCCAGTCAGAGGGGAGACAATCGCTTCGATTTTTTGTATTCAACAGGGCGACGATGTTTTAATAGCTCATTTTATGGCGGTGACAGGTAGAGAGCAGTAATGCACTTAAAGGGGATTTCGTGCAAAACGGAGCGAAATCTATATTTGTTGGAGATTGGAAAACAACTATATTATCGCCAAGTGTTGTATCTTGTCAATCCACCCTAGGCTCGCGCTTGGCCTAAAATTCCTTTCACAAAAGCTGTGAAAACATGCAGGTTTTCTATTGCATTTTCAAATTGAAGTGAATAATTTCTATAAAACATTCCTGTCGCAAATCTTACGAAAATCCTCTATATTTTCGCATTTCCCGAAATAATTTCGCATTTTGCGAAGAAGTGAACGGATTGCGTTAGCCTAGCCACCAAAGATATACTTTCGATTACGTTATGATTGAACCAAAGGCTATCATATTTATACATGACATCGATCAGGGAGGTATCATATCCCATTACTTTCGAAACAAAAAGCTGCAGCTTTACAACTGGACCATATTTAAGCAAAGAAGTCTATACCTACACCCTCCGCCTATGGCACTTTTATTCGGAAATATGGGACGGGTCGGTTAAAGCGTTGAGTGAGGGTGGGGGGCTAAAAGGGGACACACTAACACATGAGTGTCGTCAAAAAATAAACGTGAGGGCAATGGGGCTTAAAGAGCACTTCCCGTTGGAGCAACACGCTGTCACTAACACGGTAACAGGTTCCCTTTTGAGCGCGGTGGCGTTTTGATTGAAGCCGCGGTCAAACGGGTCGGGTGCGTGATTGCAATAAAAGCTAATTTTGAAGAGTTGTGCCGCGGAAACGTGGCACAAGCGTTTTGGCCCATTAGGACCCGAAAGGGTAATGAAGATTGATTTAGCATTTAACAATATTAAAGCTGCATGATATTTTTTCAACAACAGCTTTAACACTGACAGTAAGACAAGTTATCAAAATAAGCTCAGACTAAACATCTTTAAAATCGATGAAAGTTAACAATGGGTTTGCCCTAATGGAAATGTCAACGAAATATTTGAACAAGCACACTTGCACAAAATGTCAACTGTTTTCAAACCAATCAATGCTATTGTCTAGCTATACATCCCCGCCAATGTCTCGTTTTTATAAGATTTTGAAATTTGTTATGAAGGCGGGGAAATAGGAGATAAAGTGTTTTACAGGCTAAGTGAAGAAGAATAAAAACAGACACTCTACACCATATGCTGACTGAATAGTCCTATACCTATCAGTCAAGTGAAAAGACCTTCCTAGAAGTCCATCGAACTTGAGATGAGATAGGTTTAGCAAGGTTGTTCCTAGCAGTATCTCTCTCCCGAAAGTTTCTGGATATGATTGGGGAGTTTGTGGTTGGTACCAGTAGATTTGCCCATATTTAACATGTATCAGCTTAAATTCTCCAAAAAAATGTGACTTTATCTTCAAACTTAATTCAATGACTTAAGTTAAGGTAAAGTTGGAAAGAGTTTGAACACATTCCGACCCCCCTTTTTGAAATTAAATATCTTATTATGTCATACGCAATCGACGGAAATGTTCACAACTTCAGCATTGTTATTTTTGTCGCAAATATATCAAAACAACAATGCAATTGCCACTTAAGAATTACCCTTTTAAATGGGACATGCATAAAGGAGCTTAGGCAGTTAAAAGGGCTGAAATTCAAAATGCTAATACTTCCATCCGTCGGCACGCCATAACCTCATTAGCCTCACTTCTTGACATAACTCGATTTCTATTCTAGGGAGGGTGGGGTGGGGCAGAGTAGATTAAGAGTGGGGCAGAACGGTACCTAAGTAAATGGGCGATATACTATTTTAAGGCTAATCACAGCAGGGGATTCATGTAAGACAGTGTAATGTAGCTATTCATATTACATACAGTGATACTACATGTACATGTAAATGAAAGCTGAGTTGCACGGTTTGCATGATCGGACTTTTATATTTTGATCAATTTAGAGAAGTGTTTGAAGTTATAGAAAAGACCATAGGTACTAGGATAGAAAATCTCTGCATAAAAAGTGTTAATTTGAGTAAGCACCTAAATGCATTGAAGCCTTCAACTGTACTAGAAGGCCCCATGCTTTCATAATACAACAAAAGTGTGTTATTATTTGAAATAGAAGACTCAGGAAAAAAGAGAGGGCGCAATCGGTACAATTGTACATTTCAATGTTTGATGAAAATGGTCAATGCCCCTATGCTCAAAAGGCAAATAAAGCATTTTACAAATGCATCGATTGATATGTAGTATGAATGGGATAATTTATGACCTGCTGTATGTTGTGCACAGTTGTTTAACACATAAACAAGTCCTTGAGTTGAAATATGAGGCACAAGACAACATGTATTTTATAATTGAGCATTTGAGTCTTTTTGAAATTGGACACTTTCCGTCGCGCTGAGCAGCTGAACTCGATATTGTTCGTAAATTGCTTTTAAATAGCGACAGTATCGATTTTGAAACATCTAATTGCGCATGTTCATTCAACATTTAAAGAGGTCACGTGATATGTTTATTCAAAATGCTGTCAAAATATTGGCTTTACTGAGTCCATCGCAAGCGACATTTTAAACAGATACATGTATTGAGTAATAATAAATAGGTAAAGGTATCGTCAAGGTATCAATCAGTTAAATCTATAACACCAAAATCTCATTAAAATTAGAAAATGTTCAATAATACAGAATCCTTATACCTTTTCTGGTTTTGACGGGTGCTGAGCGAGAGTTTCAACTGGTCCTGGGTTTACTTTCAAATCATCGGGGACACTGAAACAGAAAAAAAAACAATTAAAACATTAATTAAAACTGCTCATTTACGTAAACGATAGTCTAACATATATACATTACATTTCAATCAACAAATAAGCAATGTTATAGAATGTGTACAAAAGAAAACGCAATTAATTTTAATTACAGCACGAAGCTCATTTCCTGACCTGAAACATCCAACGTGAATTATAAAACATGGCTGTAGTTCATGCAGTTGAATACATGTGGATGAATTCAATTATGTTACCGAGTTACCGCCCAACAAAAAGAGAAAACAAGCACAAATACTCCGTTTTCCTATTAAAACGCCTGCGCACTGATCGAAGTGAAATGGAACTTCCGCTTCCGTGTTAAGCTTACCTAATTTCCTGGTTTTAAAAACCATAATATCTATTGTATCAAACAATTGTCTGTGAGTCCCTGTATTATAAAACAAAATTTAAGATATCCAAGTTTCATAATATAATCGGTTTACAAGTTGACACCTCCGAGCAAACTTGTCATTCGTGTTTCTTTTCAGTTCATCAGTTCAAATTGAAAGCCACAAATTTTCAGTACAAAATTTGCGATATTATGTTTGTCTTAGGGTGTCATCTAAAATCAACAGTTATATTAATTAGATAACTCTTTTAACAAGAATATCTTAATAATCTTAAATTTGTTTCATTATCATCATGCAAAATATACATCTTAATTCCGCATTATGTTTTCTTTATAACCGCCATGTTTATATCCCACAATGCAACACTGTTTGCAAGAGGCTCTAGAAATTCGGCTTGCAACCGACTTTAAAACAAAAGAAATGATAGTGTTTTAAATGGATAACATTCACAACATTTAATGAAATTATTAATAATGAGACTTTAAGAAATGGATTAAGTAATTAGTTGTTTGTCAATTTATAACATTTGAATGGTTAATCATAACCTAACAAATGTATATTTAGAGCTAAAACAGACAACATTGACATTTTGTTTTTTGGATCCAAACAAAGTTTGGACGTCAAATTAGAACATTTTAAAGAGTTGTCAACTTTCAAACAAAACATAAATCGATAGTTGAATGACTTAATTTATCAATTCTTATTATTGGAATTGGGAAGTATTGTTCTTTATTGAAATAAAACTGTTTTAATGAACCAGGAAGTAATTGTTTACCCTAGAAACGGAAATTGCATTTCACTTCGATCAGTGCGCAGGAGCTTTAATAGTGACACGGTCTATAGATGTTCGCAAAAAATATTTCCTGACTGATACAAAAATATATATACATGTACGTTTAGGTGCAGTACAATTTATTTGTATGTTCTGCTCAAATAGCATACTGACATTATAAATTGGAGGGTTTCATACAAAAATATGTTAAATTTAGACGTTTTGATTTATATTGAGATAAATTGGAAAGTGTATCTTTGTTACTATGTTTTCAATATGCTTGATATCTCCTTCCGTTATTCGTATAAACGTGTATGGGTCATCTTGCAGACTGGAAATCCAATGCTAAAACGTGTTCATTTGAATCAGTATTCAGTACCTCATTGCAAAGAAGCCCTTTCCAATTCCCATGAAGCAACAAGCAATTTCAAAGCTGTTTTTACAGCCATTGCAATTTATTATAATCAGTCAGTAACAGTCCTTATTGCCAATAGAATTATGAGGTGGGGAATGCGAAAGAGAAAAATATTGCCCATAAATATAGTGAGATTTCACTAAAGCCGTAATCGCTACCGCGAAATTCCTGCGAGCAAAATTGATATTTTTTGTAGCCCATAAGCACCTTTTTTTCTGCGTATCGCGCTTGGAATTCCAAACGCATGAGCGATAATATGAGAAAATAAGAAGAATCGCGAACTTCGAATATCATAATCTCAACCACCTGGTACACTTTGAAACGAGGTCAAAGGGATTAATATGCATTTCATTATGATATCGATTGTTATCTTAAAATAGTATGGTTTAATGTGAATGCAAAAACAGACCATAAGTCCTTTCAAGTACCCGGTACTTACTTCCTTTTAGAATAATTTACAAAAGTTACAATATGTAAAACGATGTACTTTTAAGGTAGGCAGCAACTGTTGTAACCGGTCAGTTATCGATGTGAATTTGACAAAACTAGCTAACCTTCATTCGTTTTTAATCATTCGATTTTCTGTACTTAAAAAAAACCTGACAATTATCAGAAAACCATCTGATCAAGAACTGAGAGCACCAACGCTAAAACGTTTCAGGTATATGGAGACCCATTTGAACTCACTGTCCTATAATAATGATCTTTCTTTTCCCAAGACCTCTTAGGATCCCACTATAAAGTCTCTCAGGACGGTGCCAAACGGAGCAGGGTTCACTTCAGAGTAGCTGAACTCATCTGTCTCGACAACACTTCATCGTTGGTAGGTAACTATGGTAACCATGCAATGACGTCACATTTTAGAGGAAAAAAATATCAACTTTTTGCCATGAATATAAAAGACAATGACAATAGAAATACTACGGAGGACTAGATCGCATCTTTTGGCTCCTCGAAATTGTCTTGCACATTTGTATTTTACTTCAAGGGTTTTGAAAGCCCAAGACATTGCATAGTGGGTTTCTATCAAAATGCTAATTGTCTACAGGTACTGTCCGTTAATAAGCACCAATGGGATGGCTTCCGTAACTTTATATTTATAACCGTATATTTTAATGCCAATGGTAATTTCATATAAATGAGTAAACTAAGACGTTTGGCTTAAATATCATAGTAAAATAATCTTCCATAAAAGAACATGGCCCTTGATTTCTGGCGAACACACATTCCTTGCATGTTATACCACCACCTGCGGCAAAACGCACTGAAACCTAATCTTCCACCGAATGAAAAACAACGCATTGAACAGATCCTGAGTAAAAGTATGTAAGTTTGTGTTTCAATCCATTGGAGAACAATAATTTCACTCCCCACTTGCTAATCCGAAGTGCAGCCGGAAGGGGCAGGAGATAAAAGGTACCGGAATCGAAGCATTCCTTTCCCCCCGTGTTCACATTAGAAATAGGTCTATGCGTCGGGTCATTGTATGTAAATATGCGCATGTTTATAGGACGGATAGAATACCCCCTCGCAATCATTAACAATCAGGACATATTGACAGGATATGTGAATGCATGAACTGCTCTCAAGATTAGCTCAAGTGACATCTGACATGTCTAGCCGGTTAGCCCATCACGGAAATCGCGTGTTTATTTACATCGATGTCAATAGTATTTTGATCCCGATGAGTGAGAGTGCGCGCCTAGAAAATACAAATCCTGATAAAACCTGGATGTATCAAGTAAGTTGATGGCTTATTATGATCAGCCAAGTCAAGAAGTCCAAAAATTAGATTAAAAGGCAATATGCAGGATAAGATCAGGTGGAAATTCTAGGAAGTCCATGCATTGTTATGGATCATGGTACCGGGTTTTGAACTGGACAGTTGCAATGCTATAAGATAACAATCATGATTTCGAGAAATACGAAAATATGCTTCAATGATTTAGAAAAATCAATATGATGGTTCCGGTTAGATTGACATTCCCCTAAGGCAGCTGTTCAGCTTCAAGACCATGTCATAAAGGTCATCACGTGGTCACCGGAACGAAAAAAGACCTTTACCAACGGCAAAAATATTAGTCATAACACTAATCCAGGTTTCCAGTAGAGTAACTCGCTAATAAATTGAACTATTTGTACAAGACATACTAAAGGAAATTTTTTTTTCTTATGACGTGCCTCCCGGCCTGCAACATTTAATGAATATGTTCGTTTGGTGCATTGGCCCCTGGACAGTTAGAAGAGGATATTGTTTTCTGGGACGTCGATCGAAAAATATACCTTGCTTAAATAGGGCTTGGTGGGGATAGGTATTTTGCTACCCGAACACCAGTGTTCGCGCTTAACGCTGGCCCGCTGGCCCGGGGCCAGTAACGTTTCAGCCGGGCCAGTAACTTTTTGAGGTTACTGGCCCGGCGGGCCAGTATAAAATCAGGAAATATTTTCAACTTATGCTAATTCACTTATCGATTCCTCGATTCTGGTCAGGAATTTTTCGCCCGCGCCTCCGGCGCTCGCATCTCTAGTCACCCAGGTTTATTTCATTTATTTACGTGGTTTCTATCATACGAAAACTCGGTATTGGTTCGTTTTTTTTTGCGATAGTCTCTGCAACTACAATGTAGTTCAAATGCATTTCTTAATGATTTGATCTAATGAGATTAAAGCTGTCCGGATATGCTGTGATATTTGGATAGTTGTGTGTCCTTAGCAATTGTTACCCGCATACGCGACCGTCGTCTTGGCTGTATGAATGCCGTTTTAGAAGCAGCTTGCAAGCAAAAAATGCGGTTTAAAGCATAACATGAATACTTGAAATAGGCCTCAATGATTCCTGGATAAGTTTTGCTCGCGCCTTCGGCGCTCGCATTTCTTAAATAATAATTCACTATCGCTTGTGAATTAATTTGTACTGCGCTCTTGAATTTTCAAGGATAGTTGCATAACTCCGAATGTGAAAATTAAAGATATATCTTATATCATATTTTCGAAGTCGGGCCAGTAAGTTTTTAGGGCTACTGGCCCGGAGGGCCAGTGTGATTTTTGGCTTAAGCGCGAACACTGCCGAACACCCAAAAAAATACTACACCACCCGGCTAGATACTCTGCCCTTAGCCGCGAATACGTGACTTCTAACGTATGAATTATTGATTTATTGTTTCGGGGGCCATAACACTCTCTTATGAGGAAAACAATCTTATTGAGATTAACTCTTTTGTGCTATTTCTAATATATTATATTTTAACTATTCCAAAAAGTATTGATTTACAATGTATATTTATTATGAATGATA
>LQRL01102857.1:5456-25865 GCA_001703475.1 Hydroides elegans
GTTTTGAAGAAAAAATACAATACAAGAATTGATCTGGTATAATTAAAACCAATGGTTTAATTGCTAGTCTTTCAGAATATACTATTATTTTTAAGGTCACAATCATATACCTAGTCGGTACGTGGCCACAACATTAAATGTATTTTTGTCCCTGAGAGAATTTATAATATGCATTAAAACTTGAGAACATAATTTACTAAGTGAATTTATTTCTTCCAATTGGCATCATTTTACAGAAAAGTAATTAAATACAAAATGTATACAATATAGCACTTGAGCTTGATTGATATGAATTTAAAGGGTATGTGTAGAAAATCTCATATTTATGAGGTGCTCGGCTATTGGTAGCCCTTGCTTAAGCAAGTTATGTATGATTCAATTTTATATTTTTTCTATACATGTTATCATTGGTTTCAGACAGGTATTTAGAATCATGTGAAATGTATTCGTGTTTATCCCCCGTGAAAACGAGGGGATATAGGGTTGAGCTTGTCCGTCCGTCTGTCCGTCCGTCTGTCTGTCTGTCTGTCCGTCTGTCTGTCTGTCCCGCTTGATATAGGGTACTTTGTGCACGCGAGTTTGGTATGAAGGAGTTGAGCTAGAGCTTTCAAATTTTATACACGTATAAACCAAGGTCTGAAGTCGTGCCTCGTCAAGGTTTTATCTGGATCGGTTGAAAATTGTCGATTCTAGAGCACTTTAAAAATTGTCGATTTTAAACTTTTTTTTCATATGCCAAGCACTTTGTGCAGGCGAGTTTTGTCTGAAGCAATTGAGCAAGAGCTTTTAAATTTTATACACGTATAAAGCAAGGTCTGAAGTCGTGCCTCGTTAAGGTTTTATCTCGATCGGTTGAAAATTGTCGATTCTGGAACACTTTAAAAATTGTCGATTTTTAACTTTTTTTTCATTTGCCAAGCACTGTGTGCAGGCGAGTTTGGTCTGAAGCGATTGGGCTAGAGCTTTCGAATTTTACACATGTATAAACCAAGGTCTGAAGTCGTGCCTCGTCAAGGTTTTATCTCGATCGGTTGAAAATTGTCGATTCTGGAGCACTTTAAAAATTGTCGATTTTAATCATTTTTACAGATGTCAAGCTCTTTGTGCAGACGAGTTTGGTATGAAGCAATTAAGCTATACCTTTCAAATTTTATTCTCGTATAAACCGAGGTCTGAAGTCGTGCCTCGTTAAGGTTTAATCTGGATCGGTTGAAAATTGTCGATTCTGTAACACTTTGAAAATTGTCTGTTTTAACATTTTCACCCGATGTTGAGTACATTGTGCACGCGAGTTAGGTATGAAGGAATTGAGCGAGTGATTTTTAATTTAATACACATATAAACCAAGGTCTGAAGTCGTGCATCGTCATGGTGTCATCTCGATCGGTTGAAAATTGTCGATTTTGGAGCACTTTAAAAAAGGAATGGACTCGTCAGTTCAAGAGATGTCTTCAGAAAAAGTGAGTGATGATGCAAAATGTTACTCTGCTTTTCCTTCATCACATGATCTTGTTTATTTGCAAAATAGTTCGTCATTTCCAAAGTTAATTTTAGTAAAAACTGACCATCCTGCATATACGCATTGTTGAAGTTCACGGGGGATCCAAGGTCACTGACCTTCTAGTTTCATTTTGTCATCAGCTATGTATACATTGAGTAGCTTGCTTATTCAAATACAATCATTCTGTTGCTTAATTTGTTATATATTTTAAATGAAATAAAATTCAAACGGAAAATTCTAACATAGCTGTGTTATTTATTCTTCAATTTTCATGAATTCGAATACCGAACCCTATATACATGTACATTTTTAACTAAACAAGACATATAAAAATGTGTGCAATACATTAAATATTTCCCGTACTAGCCTATTACCCATATTAGTCTATAACATCGTTTTACCAGTCAATATTACCCTATATACGTGTACATTTTTAACTAAACATGACATATAAAATATGTGGAATACATGGAATAATTCCCGTACTAGTCTATTACCCATATTAGTCTATACCACCGTTATACCTGCCTATGCCACCCTATATATATGTACATGTTTAAAAGAACAAGAAATAACATGGATGGAATATTTCCCGTAATAGTTTATTCCATCGTAAAACCAGTCTATACAATCCTATATACAGTCACTTGCTTTAATTATCTGCTATCTTTTTCGTTTACGAAAACGGAGCAGGTTATATTTTTGGTCCGTTTTTGTTTGAGAAATTTGTGACACGGATAACTTTGTCTTAGGAGCTATGAACAATCATGAAAAGCATACCATAATATAACATATAACATGAAGTTATTTATCGACTGATTGTAATTATGAAATGTTGATTTGGTTGATAATAAACGTGGAAAATAAAAATGTTAGAATTGAAGCGACGTCGAATCTCACGATATCCCTGTAAAGCTTCAATTCATTACATTATTCTAATGAGCTAAGACGACCCTTGACCCCTATTATGCTTTTCTCCTATTGGCTGCCTTTAATAAGCCACGCGCAATACACATTGACGTTTTATGCCAGTTAACGCACGTCAATCAAAACGCATAGGCAATAGAGTGTGAGCTGAGTAGGCGGGTATTGTCGATGTAAATATGACGTAATTATAGCGTCAAAGGTTAAATACAGCGTTAGGAAAGCTGTTTTATGTTTAATGGATTAGGATAATCGCAAGCATGATATAACATGATGAGCATAGAATCAATAAAATGTTTATATTCAAATCTGCTTTAGGGCGTGTTCACGCAAACGAAAAAGCTCAGAAAATAGCACGAAACCCGATATTTTCGAAAGCCACATTTGTATAAAAACATAGCAATTTATCCCCTCTGTTCACGCAAAAATTTAGGATATTTTTTTGCGTGAACACTCCTTTAGATGAGTAAGCATTTCAATTTCATTGCACAGAAAAGATAGCAGATTTATATGTTCTATGAACATAATATCCTTGTTTTGAATATTAAATTGAGGGACCCTTGGATCTGACATACCCAGAATATCAAAATTTGTGATTTTTTTATCCTCTACCTTCGTATAGAGAAACAGGTACTGTGTTGCAACCACTCAATGGATAAAGGTGAAAGCTATATCAAATTGAAGCTAAGACCCTGTAGTATGTTCCACAATCATATTGATTTATGGTATCTCAGGTATGTCAAATCCAAGGGATCCCTCAACTAAATATTCCAAATTAAAGCAAGTGACTGTATATTTACATGTTTAAAAGAACAAGACTTAGTGAACTGTAGGAAATACATGGAATATTTACCGTACTAGTCTATACCATCTTTTGAGGGCTTTACCCGTGTTCTAATAACCAAATAAAAACACATCAACTTCAACATATTCACGCTGTTTAAGGACAAAAGTTGGCCAGCCCAGCAGGTTCAACATCAAGCGTCAGATATTCTTCAAAGACGCCACCGGTAGCATTTATGCGGTGGATTGCAGAACTAAAAAATAGAAACAAATAATTATGATACTTTGCACTATCAAAGGCTTTGCGCAATCAAATCATCCCTCGATCTATACATTAATGACCATATTTGAAAGCGAAATACAAATTATTTCAAATTCACAATATGTATATTTACTTTTATATTATACCATATCAATGATAATATGGCCTTTTTCTTCCGTTCGATTATCGAAGGCGTAACAATACTAGTTTTTTAATAGTACTTTTTGCAGGGAGGTTTAGTAAATGTGTGTGCTTTCATGTCACCATAATGCTTTCATGCGTATGCCGAAAACATATTTGAAATACAAAAAGGGTAAGATTCGCAAATCACGGACTACGTGCAAGAACGAGAACATGCATTCTTCGTCACCATCATAAAAACGTCTTGGAACATTCTTTCCAATGCAAACTATCAAAATACACGCAAACGATTAGCCATAGATTACACCCGAGCTCAAATCGCTGATCGTACGCAGGCAAGCAGCCATGAGAAACGAAAACATCAGTGAATACGGACGCCTCAGAAACACAATAGATAAAGAAAATTAACGTACTTCGACGTCAATTTCTAAGCGGAAAATGCCTCAGTTAACGGATAACGACCCTAAACAGCGGTGGCGTCATGTCACAGACATAGTTGGTATATCCAAACAGGATAATGTGGCTTCGCTGGAAAGCATGGCTAATCATATAACTAGCGGAAACTTGGACGAGCTCGCAAAGGATATCGAAAGGTTTTTCAATTCAGTATCTTCAGTCCTACCCCCGCTCCCCGAATCAAACCGATATGAAGTGTCTGAATTTGCATCATACTATCACTTTTTTGTCAATGACGTCGAGATGCGTATTAGAAACGCGATACTATACAAAGCCTCAAGCCCAGGTGGTAGCACAAGCTGGATGCTTAGAGAACTATCATCGCAACTGGCAGGGTCCGTAGTTGCACTATTTAATTCCTAAATTAGAGATGGAACCCCCATCCCCAGTGGAAGAGTACCTGTATCACGGTTTTGCCGACAAAAGCCCCTTCACGGTCAATTCGATTCGATCTAAGACCTGTATCACATCGCTTCTTGAGAAAGAACTTGAGAGAGAACTTTAGAAAGAGTGTTTCGTGACGTCATGGCCAGAACGGATAGCCTTCAGTTTGGCAACCTACGCGGTGTATCGACGATACATTTGCTCGTGAAAATGCTCGACGCTTGGGAAAAGCACTGGACGTACTTAACACTGCGGTGCTCATCATGCTATTATATTTCGCTAAGGCCTTCGGTTATATTAGCCATCATAAACTCATAGACAAGTACGAGTCGCTCAAGACTTCCCCAAGTATACTATGATGGCTTTATGCCTTCTTAAAAGGCATAAATCAAGCATTAAAGAATGGAAATACCATTTCCAAACCACTCCCGATCAACGGAGCTGTTCCCCAAGGTGCTATTCGTGGTTAAATATGTTTCTCTACAATGATAGACGATATGGAAGCAAAGCATCCAATATGCAAATACATGGACGACAGTACCCCTTATGAAATCGTAAAGAACAACAACACACCAACTCTACCAAAAAAAACATTGACACTATACACCGGTGGTCGAATGACACTAATATGCGACTGAACGGAAACATACGGAATGACAATATTTTTTAAGCGAAATGCTCCAAAATTTGACCCGATCATTATAGGAAACGAACCGGTGCTACAAGTTGAAAGTGCAAAATAAGTCGGCGTTGTCATCCATAATGACTTAGAGTCAGATCAGAGCACAAAAACCATTCCCAAAAAGCTTGAAAAAAAGGCTTTATTTCCTGAAATAGTTTTAAAAAAAGCCGGTGCGTGTGAAAAGGACCTTCTCTGGTTTTACACGGCAATAAAAAGGTCCATTTGTGTGTACGCTACCCCGGCCTGGTCCACATCGATGACCCAGGTACATAGACACTAACTCAAAAATATATATTTTTTTAATGGTCTTCCCCATGATCGCTCCGGATATATCATACGAAACTTTGTGTTTACTTCATGCTCGATAAAGACATGTCTCAATTTTCTGGGGAGAGGGTTACAACAGAAGGCGATTCAATAATTAGTCTTCTTTTCGGCAGTTTTTTTTTCTACACCAGCAATCGAAAATGATAATGTGAAATAAAATCAAAAATGAATTTATTAACCTAAAGTTGATTTTTCTATAGCAAAATGGCTCAGGTAACTCTTTAACTCGACATGAACTAGAAGTACCTTCCGAAAAAAAATATTATGAAGCACCTAACATTTGGTGCAAGACTTTTGTTGGCTGCCTTATATAAATTGTTCCTTCCGTTTGCTGTAGAAAAGCCTATATTCCTAGTCGAAATATAGCCGCAAACAATGTTTATTTATGTATTTATTTTGTTTGCATATAATTGTAAGCATTTCAACAGTTTATGCTGCAAATGAAATTCATGATTATATTATTATTATGTCACATAATTAATGACCTGGGCATTTCGGAAAAATAAGACGTTTATCCTTATCAGTGGGGCAATCAAGTAATATTTCGTCAAAGATTTGTCATTGTTTTTATGCTAAGAGTCGATTTTTTGTAACACTAAAACTTCACTTAGTACTGCATGCGCGGGACCCTAAATATTTTTTTTCAAATGTTAGAAGAGTAAAATATTTTCTAAAGTGCTGAATAATGCCACAAAAAAAAACTAAAAGTGCGTATAGGATTATATCGAGAATTTTTTTTTAATATGAAAATTACGACATCACAACATAAATGTTACCTGAAGAATGCAGATCCGTATATACCATTTCCGATTGATATAATGTTACGAAATCTAAGTTCAACAGGAGAGCTTGTTATATTCTGTATCGCACCACTTTCAGGTGAAATCGATTTCAAATCACCTCCATCGAAGAAATAAAGTAGGTTTGCTATGAACGAAAAATGTAAGGAAATGAAATATGATGGTAATACTTATAAAGAACGATCATATTATTAATAACATCTAATTATATATAAACACCTAAACCATTCATAATTTTATATCTAAAAAATGTATCCATCTAATAGTTGATGGCGTGCATATACTTTTATGAATATATTTATAAATATATTTATCATAAAATAATGCAAGTAATATTTCGTACAATTGTCATCAAATGTGATCGGCGCTAGACCGGAGGTAAGTGGGCTGGCCTCGATAACAATTCTAGCAGATGAGCCATCATAATTGGCTTCAACTATATGTCCTTGTGAAACGTCTTGCCAGTACATTTTACTGAAATATCAAATGAGATATTTCAACAAGAAGATAAATTATAAATCTGGAGATAGCAATGGTGTTTATGAATGAAACGAATTTTATATTTTGTAATATTTTAAACATATTCTTATGGTATATTTGTTAATTCAATTAATCGATATACAGTCTTGGGGTCTGTTCACATGGGAAGCGACAAGGCGCGATAAGCGGCAATGAACTTACATGTTTTATTATATGACTAGCGATAAGAGCGTACAAAAAAAAACATTTCAACGTATGCTAATCTTATAATGCTTTAAAATGCTTTTTCGAAAATTTTTGAACAACTTAAAAAAATATTTTAGGGGGGAATTACGCAGGGGGAAATTGTCCTACGGGGGAATTGTCCATGGGGAGTTGTGGGGGGGGGGGTTGTCCTGTTCCCGTACAATTGTATATTGCCGCTTGTCGCCGCTTGTCGCTCCCCATGTGAACAGGTCCTACCGATTTCGTGTGTCTAATCGGACATCGTTAACTCTTTCAATAGAGATTCCGTTATCCGGCAATATTGTAACAGGGTCGAGCATACTAATCTCCGGATAAGTGATGCATGAGATTGATGTTGTAAATCTGGTGAGCTGATTGACATAGAACAGTTTCTTTAAATTGCTGTCAATGGCAATACTGAAGATTAGTTGACCTAAAATGAGGCACATAAATTATTGTCTGTATCTATGTTTATGGTTGCTGATTTTTAATACGACAGTTATATCTAAATGTATATTTGCATATACACCACTTCGGAGTTTTATATTAAGTTATATGGTAAAATAGAAAACTTGACTGTGAATCTATCTTTTATTTCATTAAGAATGACATTCGACGAGCAACGAATATATTTTTTAAAATGATCAAATTGAAAAAAAAATAACTGTCATGGACGCATTATAAATAATTGTTAAACAGTACTGTACCAGTGGTTATTATTTCGTTGCTTGTTCCATTAATATTTATCTCAGCAGAGAAAATAGTTTTATCTTTGCTGTATAAAATGATATTCAAATCAAAGTCCACATCAATAAATGAAGTCGGATTATTCGGATTATCATATATAATCTCATTATTTAGCTTGCTTGTACTTTGAGAAAGTGTATCGATTATCTCAAAGAATCCAACTTGATCTCCAAGTCTAAATTGAGTCGTCAGCAGTCGTTCACACGGAGAAAACCCTTAAAACAACATTGTTTGATTCATTTAGATTTCCAATAAATATAACAGCATATATCATGAGCATGTAATACATTTTCATAACTGCATTTCATTTAAGATGCAAATATTGTTTTACTTTTCAAAATGACACCTTCTCACGTAGAAACGTAATCAATTCACATTTCTCGCTTTTGAATTGTGATCTAGATTAGTGTATATGTAAACTCAAATCTTATTTTCTACGAACCTTTTGTAGTTGATAAGAATATACACCATTTCAAGCAAGATTACATTTTATATTTCTTTATTGGAAAGGTGAGCATAAGGATGATCGCGATTTTAATGGATATAGAGAGTCAACATTTATAGTAATGTTAAGGGTATTGTTAGATGGCATTTCCATTATTATTTCCATTATATGTGTAATCCCGCAATAAGTGCCCTTATTTATATATGTTGATTGTTTAAAATTATTATTGGTTAAAATATTATTTATTCTTAAATTAGTCGATCGAGAGTAGACGTTTTGGAAGCTCAGGAGTAAAGAAAATTACGAAATACTGCTATGTACCCAAAACGAATCCTACGGAAACCCATGTAGTTATTTATAATTTAATCATATTAAATTTGTGAAAGTCGGCTTTTAAGATCGTTTAGATAAAAAAATTGTGAATGTTGGTGTGGTAAACTTATAGGACACTAGGATAAAAGATATAATTATTAAGTAATAAGCGAAGATAAAAATCTCGTATCAGTTTATCTTACACAATGGCTGCTAATAAAAAAAATAAAAGTTTCTTGTGATGTTAGTATGCCAAACTTGTATTTGCTCGAGTGACTATTTCGATCCTAAATAGTTAGGCAAATGTAATATTTCGCTAGCAAAACCAGATTTTGCTTAAATCTATTTTTTGAGTTTACATATAAATTGTCAAAAAAAGATTATTACTTTTACCAACAAACTATAAAAACAATATTTGTACGTGAATTAATGGTTTGAAAATCAAGGCTTAATTTATAATTACGTTATTAACAAAATGCATAGTTTAGATTTATTCTTTTAAAAACATTTTTAACGATTCATTATTTACTATCGTTATTTACTACCATAGATAGAGTGTTATGGAAGCGTTTTAAATATATCACACTAACCTGATTCACTTTCAGATGATAGATCGGCGCTTCCACTATAATCTGAAATAAAACACAAAAACCATTAATAAGTTTATTAAGTTTATCATTTACAGAACGTTTTAAGACGATGTTTTGGTGACATAACACTTTAGAGAAATCTACTTATTTCGGTATGAAAAAAATCGTTTGCCGCGTTAAGTAGTGAAATAGTATTCCTTATAGTAAAAACTTAATTTGTTGAAGAGCTCAAAAATCGTTGCCAGCAAAACATTGCCAGTAAAAATAGATGTTCCAAAACGTGTCACACATCTTTGAAAGTTCGCCAAAACTGGTATATTCCTATATTTCAATCCCTTATTCTCTAAAAACAGGGTTATTTTGTTCATAGAATTCTTTGAATAAAACTTATTTCTTGAAATTAAAAATGTGGGAAATTTTTGTTCTGTTCTGTGAAAATGCCAGCAAGTAAGATTTTTTTTCAGCAGAATAAGTATTTCACCGAATAAATCGCTGGGTACTCCTGATATTAAAACAAAACTTGTCTGTACCTGATTGACTCTCAGCAGATGATTCTGCATTGCCTAATACACATGTGTAAAGAAATTGATATAATTTGTAATGTATGATATCTTGATACATGATATCTTGATATATTACATAAATAGCATGCATGAATAGAATTATTGTATTACTTATAAAATATGGCTTTCACAACTATATGAAAAAAAATATAAAGAATAGAGTGCTATGTATTTTTTTTACTCTTATGCAGAGTAAATGAAATCCACCCATCAACTTCAAATATTATACTGCTGGCTATATTCTTTTAAAGACAAATTATGTTATTCACATAGAATTCTAGGTTAATATGCTTATCCAAGATACGTGTACATCGATAATAAGTTTCGTTTTCAATATCTTGATTTTAAAATAAACGCACGTTATACAGAAATTAATTCTTTACAAGGGGCAAAAATCTAGAACTTTGAGGCATTGCTCTAAATACATGTATGCTCACACTTGGGAACTTTTCGAGAATCTTAGAAAATGTCCTAGTTTTTATGAAAAACTGCATAAACGATTTTCTTTATTCACTTTCAATTTGTGAAAAAAAATGTCATCACATATTCCAATCAACATACAGACACCTCCAAAAGTGTAGAAATTTTAGTTTGGGGGAATAATTAACATATTTTGAGAAATAGTTTTTTCCTGAAAAGTTACAGGGTCTAGTACCCTGTAACTTTTCAGGAAAAAACTATTTCTCAAAATATGTTAATTATTCGGGGGGAATTTTTAACAATGAAAAACACAAAAAAACATTCGCGAAGATTGCCAACTTTTTTGTTATGCAACTTTTACGAAGATGAGTGCCTCCCCAAAAATGACAAAAAGCCTATATGCAGTGTACTTATAGAAGTCTACTTTATCAAGCTACGGGCGTCTGCAAATTCTATAGACTGCAAATAAACAAGTTTGTTGGACTCTATTGGGCTTTTCGCACATTGGTGAGTACTAAGCTTGTTTGATCTCTTTTTATTTATCAAAATTATGAGTTTGATCTCTTTTTTGCACAATAAATTATCAAAATGCCAAAACTTGGAGGCCGTTCTGAACTTATGGTCATCCGGGGAAACTTGAATCCCGATCGCTATGCGAGGGAAATCCTGGAACCCCATGTTCTACCAGTTGCTGGCGCCATGGATCCCGAACGATTCGTGCTGGTGGACGATAATGCGCGTCCTCACAGAGCCCATCGCGTGGATAGCTTCTTGGAATGGCCCGCTTGTAGTCCTGACATGAACCCGATCGAGAATGTGTGGGGACTCTTAAAGAGAAAGATATCCTGATTGATCCGTCCTGAGGACACGATTCAGGACCTTGAGAACGCATTGAAACGAGAGTGGAACGACCTACCACAGGATTATATTGACAAGTGTGTGCTCTCTATGAGAAGAAGGACTGATGCATGTGTAAGAGCTATGGGCTCTTACACCAAGTACTGAGCGCTTTGTGACTTTTTGTCATTTTTGGGGTTGTCACCCGTCTCGGTAAAAGTCGCATAGCAAATAAAGTACGTTATATCCGCGAATGATTTTTTGTGTTATTTATTGTTAAAAGGTGAGTCTAGCACCTTCTAATTTTTCAGGAAAAAAATACTTCTCAAAATATGGAAATTATTCCTCTAAACAAAAATTTCTACACTTTTGGAGGCGTCTTTAATTATTATCATATTTGCACTTGAAAGTGCTATTTTCGGAGATTTAGACATAAAAAATGAAAATAACTGCTCTCGATGTTCGGCTTTTTAGGCTAGGTCCAATGTAAAAGCTCTAAATTTCGTAAAGGTTACACCAATTTGGGCAAGGCAAAATACAATAAAAAAGAATGTATATTGCATTTTCAAACTATGAACATAATTTGAGAAAATATAACTTGATTCGATAACTCATTTCTTTTAAAATGAACTTTTAGTCCCAAACTTATGCTGGGTAAGCATATTAGTACTGATATGCATATAATATGATTACATTAACGCGTGTTTTATATGTCATAACAATACAACCTTGAATAAGTTATTTTTTTTTATGATCAAAAAAGGAAATGAAAGATATGTTAAAATTATGAAATACATTATGAAATTATAAAGTTGTTCTTATCAGGCTCTAATCTCAATGACTCGTATATGAATTGTTGCAAAAGCCATGTCAATTACATATTTTATATTGATAAGCAAGTATCTTTATCTTAAGAGATAATAAAATCAAATTATACGTACCAACAATTACTTCTACAAACAGAAGTAGCAAATAGAATGACATGAACCGATGTAGAGTGCCCATGTTTAAGTTAATTTCTTATTATATCAAACTAAGTGTGCTAGCTTTGGTGAGTCTATGAGCCCTATGTTAAATCTTATATGAACACATCGAATATATTCATTTCTCATGGAAATCATTAATATGAAAGTTAAACGAGTCTCATAATTTTGTCAATTATCTAATGGTATGTATATATGTGGGACATTTATTGAAACGCTAACTGCGCTAAATATCTAATTTATGGAACTCCAAGTAATTGCTCTATCCTCATGCTATATAAAATAATCGAAGTGTAATGTCGAAACCGAAAGTTTATAATTGATTCTCAATTTAGTCAGAGCATGGTTAAAATATATTACTGAGGCGATATGATAAAAATTACTATAAATGAATTTTAAATAGTTATACGCAGGCGCGCATTTAGAGGGAGGCGCACCCGGCGTGCACCCCCTGTTCGCCCCTATATGTTATACCAAAAAAAATTGCGCTCCCAGGTTCGATCTGATATGTTATACTTTTTACACCCCAGGTTCAATATTTTCTGGATCCGCACCTGATACGACACAAATATGATCCATAGCTTAACCGTTAAACCACACTTATTTTATATATTTGTACATAAAGCACAATATTCAACATATGCGTGTTATATTTGATTTCTAGTACTAGTCTCTAGCTCTATTTGCTTATTAAAAAACACTGTCGAATCGAGTCATTTAAACGACGGAATAGAGATAAACTATCTGCTCGACAACATATTGTTGGAATTTCTATTCATTATATTTGACATTCTTTGAAATCACAAAAATGTTAAGCAACGTTATGCAATGACAATCTGCACAAGCGTGCCCCACCTCTTTATTTATTTAAACGAGTATGTTGAATCTAAGCAATCAGCTATCAATTTGCATGTTTAAGTAAATCTTTATGAGATAAGCATATTGGTGTTTTTAAAAATTTTGGGTATAATTAAATAAGATTGTATAGAGAATCTATGTTCATTTGCACAGATACAAAAAATTCACAAACACCTTTTAAAACAAGGCTCAATTCTACTAAATACATTTTCTGTAAGAGATCTCAAATATTTGAGTGACCATTGACATATGGCTGCGGTTGCATAAATCGCAAGCTGCGATTTTGGAGGTAAGTTTTTTACTGTTTTTCTTTGTTTGGGAAATCGCAATGAACGATTAGACTCTATTATGTCGTGCCTTGTGATTTCATTTACAAAGAAAAAACAGAGAAAATCTCAAACCAAAATCACAGCCTGCGATGTATGTGATCGTACCCTAATAAGTTATATTTTGAAGAATCCATTTTGAATCCCAATGAAGGTTCCCCTTCACTTCTGATTTATTTGCACTCGAATGTTATTTCTAACACCCTACATAATTATCTTTCAATTAAGTTATGAAACTTTTAAATCTAACTTCGCAATTTTATATAAACAAGGTTATTCCCCGACCCCTATACAGTTATTAAAGGAAATTTTGAACTGATCTTTGACAACATATCAGAATGCTGGTTGTAAATTGATTTCGTTTAACTACGTTCTCGAAATTATAGAAATGCAACCCGGTTTTTACTTCGTAAACATGATGAAAATACATCTATCCATTTTCGATATGTCGTGGCAATATGGTTCATGATTGAATAAATTAGGTTAAATTGAAGGATAAGATTTTTTCAAATTGTTATGGTTTTTACTGGTTAAACTTGCTTGAATTTCTTAACGATTCTGTTCAGCTAAATTGGATTTGTAACCATTTGTATGCATCATTACTCTGCTATGGAATCACGCGAGCTTCAATTGAAGGCGATTATATGAATTTCATTATATGTCATAACTGTATGCAATTATACTTAATGAACGTATACATGCATTTACTTTAAAGTCATTTTATAAACACAACTATGACTTCAGTTGTTTGGTATTGATTATATTTTAGATTTAAAAAAAAATACAATGTTAGAATATGATAGAGAATATCATGCCACAACATTGTAAACACGGAACGGAATAAATGTATAATATGCTTTCAATTAGACTTCTAGTTCTTTTCACATTTTTGCCATCTTTTATATACATAATAAGTTCATCACAAATTGAGTTTTAAGATCATTTCCGAAAAAAGCATATCAAAACGTATTTTACTTTTTTTAATGTATTGATATCAAAATGCAAACAACTAGAAAACCTTGATAAGCGCTTTACCTTGGAACTGACTAATTATGTGCTTTTTCGCGATAAAGTGTATCCAAAATAAATGGCTTCTTGAATTTTATGCAATTATATGTAACGTTTTGTAACATTTACAAACATGAATCAAGTCCATAAAGAATAAATAAATACTAAGATGATTAATTTAAGTTAAATATTATACCCAAGGACCTTAAGATCATCCGTTTATTATTGCAAACTAATGGAAAAGGCTCATTGATACTATACAAAAAAAACGTTAACCCAAAAATTTATCATTGCGTTGCACATTTTAAAATAAATTTGTGAACGGTCATGCTATCTGAGAAAACCTAACTGCGAGATACACTTAGAAAAGGCTTTCGGTTCGTCTCATAAATAACCCTTCATAAATTGCATGATACAAACAATTTTAAGAAAAGAAAATATTATTCATTACGATAAATGTCAGTAAGAACGTGTTCTCAGCATAATACATATTTCACAGAATAAATCGCTGGGTAATCATGATGAATTTCATCCCCTATACGATAGAATCATTTTAGGAGGTAATATAGAGGAGCGTTCCGTGAAACAGGGCCATTGAAATGAGTTCAATTTAACGGGCTATAGTGTTGATGAATCCTTAAGGTGTGTTCAGCGGGACTTTGCGTGTGCGTCTGCGGAATTTAAATTGGTATAAAACATAGTATTCCCTGCGGAATTAATACCGCAGGGTTTGCTATGTTTCATACCAATTTAAATTCCGCAGACGCAAAGTTCCGCTGAACGCACCATTATATGAGCTATTTAAAACCATTTAATAAATGTGAGTCCTGTGGTTAATCATGTGTTTTATTTTCATATTCATCGGATAAAATTATAGTTATATTCTATTTCCCTTTCTAAATAGACTTCACTGCGAGGTCTGTGTCTAGTTTTTATACTAAACTACATAGACTCTACATTACCTCGTGTTGATTAAGTCTTAATAAAGATATATTTCACTAATGGATAAACAGCACCTCATCGTGTGTTCCTCAAAAAAGGTGTTCCTTTTGAAAATTGATCTAGCTACAAACTTTCAAACGATGCCCCCTAGCTACAAAAATTTGAGGAACAGCTATTTCAATAATTTATTAATTTAAACGAATCTGTTCGAATTTGTTGTTATAACTTTAATCATATATATAGCGAGGCTTGCTTAATTGAAATATTATCAAAAATTGGTGGTATATATGTCGTAGTCAATCTGTTAAAACCGCGTATGTTGACATTCGCTGATTTTTTCAGTCAATGTCAACATTCGCTGGTTCACTCAGCGAATGTCAACAATGCCTAAAATTTCCAGGCATTGTCAACATACGCTGAAATTTGCCCCGAAAAATTACACAGATTGACTGATATGATTTTCGATGCATAAGTTATTGCAATAGGCTAAACGTATTGTATGCTTATTGAAATCGACACAATGAATAAGAATTAAATGTATTTTCATAGGGTTATGAACTTATACTAAAATAGATCAAAGTTATAGTTCAAAGTAATAAAGGCTAAATAATAGGATTAGTGTTATGAAATGTGACGCTTCGTTTGTGATAACTGTTTACCAGACCGAAGACAATGCTTTTTGGCTTAATTAGATTTATCTAAAGGATCATTTATGGATTGCAATGTGCAGTACATAATTCGAATTATAGTATGGACTAAACCGATGAGTCATAATGCTCGAATTTCAATTGCAATTTTGGAATCGAATCGAACAACGTTTATATTATATATTAAAAAGGGCCCTTTATGATCATCATGTGTAAAAGAGAAATAGGCAATTGCGGATTGATAAGATTTATCAAAAGGAGCAGGCATTGCTAGCAATATTCAACACACATTATTGGAATTATGTTTAAGAAAACACATATTTCATTATACTTAGATTACTATTGTAATTGTGCAATCGAATCCAGAAACGCTCTTATTTATATAGGTAAGGTCTTTTATATTCACCTTACAAAGTCCTATTATTGAGACTAAGTTGATCCCAAAGCATAACAATTCAATAATGTTTAATACATTAAAATACTTGCTTTGCAAACATAATTTATTTATCGAATATTATTTTAGTCAATCTGTGTATTTTTTCGGGGTAAATTTCAGCGTATGTTGACAATGCCTGGAAATTTTAGGCATTGTTGACATACGCTGAGTGAACCAGCGTATGTTGACATTGACTGAAAAATTCAGCGAATGTCAACATACGCGGTTTTCACAGATTGACTACAACATATACACGTATTCGATTTTCATTTTTCACAAAAGGTATTTCTTTTCCGATTCTAGCTAGGTCAGCTAGCTACAAAAGTAGGAACACCTTTTTGTATTTATTCTCTTTCAAATTTGATGTATTTATTGTATATTGCAATGCTTAAGTGGTTTTATGCACAAATAAACACTTTTTTTTAAAATTAGGCCGTGGGGTGCCCTTCATGGATTGAGGATGTATGAAATGTAATTTAACTTTCTAATCTATCTTGGTAGAAATAAACTATTGAAACATTACTTATACATATAATAGAGTCTAGTCATAATTTTGATAGATCTCACGGTCCATTAAATGATACAACTGGAATGCTTCAATTACAATTGAAGGGCTCCATGTAACAATGTGTTAAGTCTGAAATTCATGTTTGAAGAAAAAGGGCATTGAATGCTTTTATATTGGTAATTTATGTAAGGATTGGCCAAACTTCGATATAATTATGATCGCATTGATTTCCTAGATTTATAAAAGAATTTTGACACGGATCTATAATCATGTGACATTTTGCAAAACATTTTAGCGAAACATGTTAAGACGACTTAACACATTGTTGCACGGAGCCCTTCAATTCTTTATCGGTTTCGCACAAACAAGTTCGTCTTTTGTGCTTATTTTTGAATTCATAAATCAAATGCCAAATAATAGAGCTATTCTACCCAGAAACAAAACTTCATATTAATTGATAACGAATTGACGAATGTATCAAATTTCAAAGCCAGAAGTTTAATCAAAAATGGTACATTAAATAAAACATTCCTCTATACTTAAGGGATCGTTCACCGGGAACAGGTCGAAAAAAGCTCGAGAGCCTGTTTTTTTTAATGTTTTTTTTTTATACCAATATCACTTCAAGAAAAAAAGCGCGTAATTTGTGTGTTTGGATTATGCGCTTTTTTCTTGGAGTGAAATTGGTATTTAAAAAAAACATTAAAAAAAAAACAGGCTCTCGAGCTTTTTTCGGCCTGTTCCCGGTGAACGATCCTTAATCGTTCCTTGGTCTTAACCTCAATGTATTTTTCGTGAAAGATTGAGGTAATAATTAAGAAAAGATAAAAGATAAGTAAAGTATATTTCCCGTACTTGTCTTTACCATCGTTACTTTGGCTTAAGCCATTTTCTAATCACCAAAAACTCTCCAATATGCTACCAATATTTCGATGCCTCCAATTATATGATCAGGTTCATCCATGTAATAACGGATGCGAGCTTGAAACTTAATCACAGCATGCAATGAATATTTAGTTGTCACGATAGTTTCAAGTTTATCCGTATAAGTTTCAACTCACACAACCGTCAATTCATCAATACACGGAACACCAAACGAACAATTATGGCAGTTCGTTCGAACTATGATTTCGTTATGAAAAAGAAATGCCTGCCTCTAAAACATGAGGAGATAATGTTTATCTTATGTAAACGTTATGTAACTTTACTCAGTATAGATGGCAGCAAGAGAGTTGGAAGGCATAGCCACTAGCAAAGCTTACATAAAAATAACGACATTCATTTTTTTAGTTTGATTAATATATATACATTGTATTTCATAAAATGAATTGCTGGGAACTCCTGTGGCATGAAATATGTAATTATATACATGTATTATAATTATTGTTATAGTAAACATTTTATATTTGATGCTAACTAGTCTATTTACAAATGTAAATTGCCAAATTGAATTTCAAACATGAAAATATTGGCATACAACTCCTAAGGTATAGTTTTACTCTAAAACAAGTATACCTCTATGGTAAGCATATCGTAAATGATCATGTAACGAAGAGATAATATTACCGATAAACGGTCATATTACGATACAGGCATGGTAAGTATAGTCACAACTGTAAGGGTTCTTATGACATTCACAACCGTGATACATGATCATTGACCGGAGCTGGCCCTTTTTCACATTAGAAACTTGCTTTTATTATGAAACGATCATAGATTACTAAAATATGAAACAGCATGTGAGCTGGTGACTTTTGAATGCAGAAAAATGATATATTGCATATAAATTGGTTGTATAACTTTTTCAAATTCAAAACTTTAGAATGTTTTGTTTTGTAAAACAAAACGGTTCACAAAATCATAGTAACTATATTCTTGTATTAAATTATAAAACAAAACACAAATAGGCCTAATTAAAAAATGGAGTGGAAAGAGTTTGTCGCATGCATATTTCAATATAAAACATACAATCCGTTATTAATAGCAGCCTTTTTAGTACTACAGACGCTAAAATTCAAACGTTCATATTATGGATATATTATTTTGGACAACCACCTTTCCACAGCAAAGTATGGAAGAAACGAATCATAATGCGCTATTTACCGGACGGCTGGGCTCTACAGTTCCATATCAACTTCATCGGCTTACACAGCGGTTTTTACGACTCGACCTGTCTATTGGATAGCGACGTCCATCTATTTAGTATAGACAGTAAAATCGCATGTTTTGTCTCGATTCCCTCGCATATCAAACTGTACGATCCGGTTAAATATCCATTTTATTACTGGGCCATGTTTGATCATGCGACACATGTCTACAAAGTGCCTGTGCGACTATTTACGAATATAGCGAGGACATTGAAAAAAAGTGAAAATCCGCTGGTGTTTCTTTCGAGTACGGGTCGGTGCGGTTCGACTTTATTAACAAACATATTCGCGGAAACACAGCGGGTAGGTGTGGTTAGTAACTGGGAAATTTCGCCGCTATATGAAGAATTCCAATACAACAAAGTTCCGGAACATGAACTAATCCCGATTATTCGTGCTGCGTTAACCTACCTACTCCGAGAGCAAAATGAACTGATGAAGGATAAAGATATGTGCTTTATTAAGCTATTCAGTCAATATTGCTCAATCATTCCACTTGTGCAAAAGGTATTTCCTTATATTAAAGTACTATTCCTCACTAGAAACGGCTTGAAATGTGTGAATTCATTCGAGCGTATCCTTACATATCACTGGTACCCATTTCATTTTCAATGGGCACCACTGAAGCGTTTCATGATCCAAGCGCGAAGAAAATGGCTGGACTTGGATGAACAAAAGGACAGTGAAATCATAGATCTTATCACTTCATTGCCTTTGTTATACGTGGCATCTTGGGCCAAGAAAATGAGATTGTATCTCGATATGCATCGGTCTGATGCAACAATTCGTTGGACATGTTATGAGGATATAGTGATCCATAGAGAAAGATGTATTGATGAGATTTTTCAATATTGCGGTCTGGATAAAGCTTTGGCTGATATAGGCATTCGGGCGCTAAAATACGATTCTCAGAAGAATTTAGATATTAAACGAACGAGTCAATACAGTAATTGTGACAAGGGTATGAAATTCGCTGCGGACAAAATTTGTAATTTTTATGGTGCACCGATGGTTGATGAAACAAATATGACTATGCCTGGGAAGCTTAAACCCATTTGATGTGTTTTATTATGGCATAGCGATTTCATTCATATAATAATTTTGGTAATTGTAATTTTGTGATTGTAAATGATTTTTTAAATATATGTATCAATCTACATGAACTTAGATGTTATGTCATTTTAAAATATTGGTTATATTATTTCATTCCACATGCAAAATACATTGATCTGTACTAAAATTCTTTAACATCAAAATATTTGCAAAGTGTCTTTTTTTTTCTATTTATTTCAAAGTTCCTGTCCCACTTTTAGGGGATACAAACACACTAAACAATTGAATAAAATAAATACAAATGCATATCCTACATGTACACTCTCAAATAAATTTAAAAGAACTACGTCAACAATAGCATAATCTAACTTTTTAAAAACCTTTATATAGTGCACACCTTTTCTATTACTTTGATCTGCTTTTAACATAACATCTCACTTTGAAATTTTCCATTCTGATAAAAAAACTGAGATTTTATATCTGGAATATTAAGAAAGTAATCAATAGTACCATCATATTTTAATGATTACATTTTACTAGTATTTACATAAGAAACTATACAAACTTGTACAAAATAGAAAGACGACAATTTATAGGAATTTATCAACAACAAATACATGGA
>LQRL01102881.1:4054-18021 GCA_001703475.1 Hydroides elegans
AGTTTAAACATACAAAAACCTAGATACCGGAGCTTGGATTTAATGTACGATTGTGATTACTGTATGTCCTATAGACATTGAAAGTTTGACATTTAAATCGCAATTTTATTCGCGCTAATAAAAGCACACATGACTAGTGTATACTTAAAGATATGTAAATAACATATTTTGCTATTGATGCAAAACTAACATTTCAATTATAAAAGGTTTTGCTATGAAACCACCACATATGAATGTTACAATCGCATCCAAAGTTAAAGAAATGTTAAATGAATAAAGTAACTCTTTCAATTCATTTAAATATCCAATCACATAGATAATTATCTCAGGCATTCGTCAATGAAATATAGTTTATCACTCAACCAAATAAAATCCTGTGTATCAACTTTGAGCAGATTCATTCTGTAATAAGATATGTGAAACTTAGAGCATAGCACAATTATTGTTATCGTTTTGTCAGTTACGGATTATTAAAATTAAAATACAGTTGAACTGTACAAATATATTACAATAAATGTAGAATTAGAGTGGGCATGCAATTTGCATTTGTATGCTTCACAACTATTTGCCATTGACAACTATATTGAATTTCATAAATGTACATGATATTACAAGTAGCAAATCTCTTATTACAATTGAATTTAAATGTTAAATATATTAACATAGAAGTTCATGTAAATGAATAACTGAATATGATATATATTTCAATATATATTTCATCATAAACTATATTTACCACCTAACCAATGAGATAGTGTTAAAGATAACATTACAGCGACAAAGTTAACAATCGTTCATTAGTATGAGAAAATCAATACATTGACATATATTTTTTTTGTTTGTGTAATTATATCAGGTTCGGTTGCATTCAAATGTGATGAGCCTGCGTTGACAATAAAGTTAAAATTATCAACCTTTTGTTCAATGTCGCAAAGACATAGCCCTTTTGATTATATTATGAATGATCAAAAAATATTCCATTTTTCTCAACTGACCCCCATGATATCTATATATTCTAATTTTACGTAGACAGGGTCAATGATCTACTCAATAATCAACTTATTAAATTGAATGGCATTATTGATATACATTCTGATTGTCTGGTAGACGTATATCCATTCTTGAATAGGTCGAAACATATGAAGTTTTCTAGACAAGATCTATTTTTATATATTCAATATAAAATCTATATGAATAGAGAACATTGACGAAATATCACCTAAATATCTTTAATCGGTAAACTAGCGCTATTTAAATAGGAAATAAGAAAGAGGTATATATAGATAGACATATAAATAGTATTCACTACAATAATTTAAGCCCATCTCTATATTTTAGACATCATAAAATAGTATGCATTTCAATAATATGAATAATCTATTTCAGCCAATTTAGATCTTATAGCAGAATGAAGTCATCTAAATCTTATTTACATGTTTTGACGAACTCTTTTCTGGCTTCCTGTTGTATTGTCTACCACTCATCAACATATATAAACAGCAGTATTCTGATCCACTATTTTGTGAGGCTTTCACTAGTTTTCATTGTTATTTTGATAACAAGTATAGCTATATGTAACACTATTTAGTGGTAAACTTTTGATTCTGATGATTATATGGAATGCGGTCATCTTATACATTAATATTCTCGTTCATAAAAGCTGTCATTCAATGTGAAGTTAATTTTTCTTCTTTTTGAGAGCAATCGTTTTTTTAGAAATATCACTCGCCTTAACAATGTTTGATCAAATATAAATTATATATAAAGTATCTAAGTTCGACAGAGGGGGTTTGAAAGTAAATACTGTAGATTAACCGATATGTCCTTTATTGTTCAACACCTGATCTAATTTATATAATTACATACCACTATAACTGATTGACATTTAGCTTTTAGAAGTTTGCAATTGAATTGAATAATTATTTTATGTTAAATGTTGAATTGAATAACTTGTTAATGCTGTAAAAACAAAAGGTTGTATTGTTGATTTATGTTAATTGTCATAATTGCGCACCGTCTGGCAGCATAAATGAGCTCTAGGTTATATAAAGCGCGAATGTTATTACGAAAAGCATCACATATAACTTTCTTTCACATGCAGTAAACATTTGTTGCAAAGGTACGTCATTTGATCTCAGCAAACAATTTATCAACTATTAAGGCGTTTGGTAAATCAAATAAAACACGTTTACATACTTAGTGTAAAAGTAAACATTACAATTTAAGATATAAGCAATGTAATAATACACATATAAATATTTGTTAATGTGATAAATTTGCATATTATAAATAATTTGATTTTAAAACTCATGTTTGCAAATTGGCCATTGTAGAGCTATAACATGAGTCAATATAATACATTATTTCATTGCAAATTTATCAACAAATTCAAATTCAACCAAAATGTCAAATCGTGGTCAACGGACGTATTTATTGATTTTCAGCTATTACTATCAAGATGAAAGTCAACTTCAAGATCACATCCCTTTTGCTTTTTGTTTCAATAACTTATGTTGCATGCCAAGACGATGATACCGATGATAATGAGGAATTATCAGGTACACATGCATACGCGAACAGATACCATAGCGGTGGGTATTCGGGTGGTTATCGATACGGGCACAATGGCTACGGGAGTCGTTATATTGGATATGGTAGATCACACGGAAGAAGCTATGGAGGATACAGTACTAATAACCGATACTACAGAAATACGAACGGACACGGCCATGGATTTTATTAGACAGGTATAATATATGCTTCATATATTTCTTTGCCTTTTATTTAATCTCTTAATGACCCGAGTTTGTAAAATACCAAGCTAAAATAAATAGCAAATATGGTAAATGTGTTTTCAGAAATTGTGCACCTTCTCTATGGAATATTCTACCTCAGGACATGCGAAACGTGCAGTCATTAAGTGTTTTCAAAAGAAGATTAAAAACTCTATTATTTATACAAGCTTATTCATAATGTATTTCAGTCAATTAGTAAAATATTGTATGTAGTTTTCTATCATTTTAATCATTATCATGTTTTATATTTCATGTTTTTGTGCGTATGTCTATATGTGTTTATATTGTAAAGCCCTTTGAGCTAAAGCAGGTAAAGGGCTATATAAGACACTACAAATAAAATAAAATGAATAATAAATATTTAAAGCATATACTAATTTACCTGCTCTTTATTATAAAATATTTATTTTTGTAATTGTAGGAAATGGAACAGGCAAGCATCATGATGTCAAAAGAAAGAAATCGATGTAATGCTTATTAATAAACCTCCTTTAAATTATATTTTGATGTGTAGTTTCTTGTCATATATGTGCCGTTAAGCGTAGAAATGGTTATGCACACATTCAGAATAAATATTATAAAATAAACCATTTCTTTCTATCGGTCCAGTTGAATGTTGTAACGTATATTTTACAATGCGCCTTTAGGCTTCTTTTACTGATATAAATCGCAATTGTTATTGTGCAGTGAATACACTGAAAAAGACTATGTTGATATCAAACACAATGTATAAAATCAGGTTTAAACATGCCAAACACCTGGATACACGAGCTCGGATTTAATGTACCATTGTAATTATTGTATGTCCTATAGACATTTTAGTTTTGATATTAAAATCGCAAACTTATACGCGCTGATAAAAGCACACATGACACATATTTTGTTATCGATGCAAAACCAAAATTTCAATTATAAAAGGTTCTGCTATGAAACCACCACATATGAATGTTACAATCACATCCAAAGTTTAAAGAAAGGTTAAATGAATAAAGTAACTATTTAAATTCATTTAAATATCCTATCATTCAGATAATTATCGCAGGCATACGTCAATGAAATATAGTTAATATAATCATCCAAATGAAATCCTGTGTATCAACCTTGAGCAGATTCATTTTGTAATAAGATATGTGAAACTTAGAGCATAGCACAATTATTGTTATCGTTTTGTCAGTTTCGGTTTATTAGAATTAAAATACAATTGAAATGTACAAATATATTACAATAAATGTAGAATTAGAGTGGACATGCAATTTGCATTTGCATGCTTTACAGCGATTTGCCATTGACAACTACAATGAATTTCATAAATGTACATGATATTACAAGTAGCAAATTTCTTATCACAATTGAATTTAAATGTTAAATATATTAACATAGAAGCTCATGTAAATGAATAACTGAATATGCTGCTAAATGAGAGAGTTCAGTTGTATCCATTTTAGCATTTATCACGATCTGGTTATGTATATATATCCTCATAAACTATATTTACCAACTAACCAATGAGAGAGCGTTGATGAAAACATTAGAACGACGAAGCTAGCAATCTTACATTAGTATGAGTAAATCAATACATTGACATATATTTGTTTTTCTTTGCGTAATTATATCAGGTTCGGTTGAATTCGAATGTGATGAGCCTGCGTTGACTATACAGTTACAATTATCAACCTTTTGTTCAATATCGCAAAGTCATAGCCCTTTTGATTATATCATGGATGAACTAAAAATATTCCATTTTTTTCTCAACTGACCCCCATGATATCTAAAGGAAATATTCTAAATTTAGGTAAATAGGGTCAATGATCTACTCAATAATCAGAATGTATATCAATAATGCCATTCAACATTAAATTGAATGGCATTATTGATATACATTCCGATTGCCTGGTAGACATATAGCCATTCTTGAATAGGTTGACACATATTAAGTTTTCTAGACAAGATCTATTTTTATATATTCAATATAAAATCTGTATGAATAGAAAAATTGATGAAATATCACCTAAATATCTTTAATGGGTAAATTGGGTTTCATTGCTATTATGATAATACGTATAGCTATATGTAACACTATTTATTGTTCATGAGATACCATAACAAATAAAGCCAATGAACGAATACCATTACATTGATTGCTCGCATTGATATGAAAATACGTCATTCTGTTCAATAAAAATGCCACACATCATATTATTAGCATAATAATATCTTAAATTTATGTTTCATACATGAAGTTAAAATATACGTCGATAATATAAGCTACAGAGGCAAATCTGTAGAGGGATCTTCACGGATTGTAAAAGCAAATCATGAGAACCAGTAAAATTCCAAACAACACCAAAATAACTTTGATTGGGTAGACTGAATAACCCATCGTCAAAAAAAAATCAGCTTTGCAAATGATTCAAAAGTTTATTTATTTGTGGGCGTCTTAGGGACCGTTTCGCCAACAAACAGCCAAGTCGCTAATGTAAAATGCATAGTATTTGGTACACTTTAAGGGCTTATATCTCAGCTCCTGGTTTTGCAATTAAAAAAATTACTGTTGCAAATTTCTAATGAAAAAGCCAGGCTTTTCTTTAAATGTAAATATTTTTGGAATAAAGATAAAAAAGTTATATTCAAAAAACGTTTTTTTTCAATGATTTCTAAGCTTTTTAGAAAAATATCACTGGGTCCCGCGCTGTGTTTAGCATATCGGTGGCCAATGATTGAGAAATGTGTCCGAATTAATTGAGTTGTTTGTATGACATCCAGTATATTTGCGGACATTTCAATACGATTTCCTATAAATAAATCCCTCAATTAAATCTGTTCAGTGACGCATACTGATTTGAAAAATGGAGGGTAGACTGTAAAGTGATTAAAATCATAGTTTTAAATCATAATACAATGTGATAATAACCATGTTGGAGGTTAATTTAATTGACTTGGAAATACATGCATACCAAAAAACGATTAGATACAACAAATCACAATAGTCTTGGCTTAGTTTTTAATGATTGTTAGAATATTTCAGGATTTGTCACGCTTGTTTCTTTCTATTAATACACATTGAGCACATTGTTGGATTCAGAACTGTCGCATATTCTTTTCACTGTTGAAAATATGTTCTAAAATGTCGTACATAAATCATTCAGTGTTCATTCGCACAAGAAGCAAAACTTGTTTGAATAACTACCAAGCACAAGAAAAAAAAACAATTAGCTTCTACAATCAACAACCCCCCCCTCCTAACACAGCGCCCCCTCTCCCGCCACCATTGATATCCGCCCATGATCTTTACATCGAGGCACTTGTCCACCCAACGACCGTTTTTGAAACAGTGCAACCGAATGAGATCATACCAAATAGAATAAATTCTATTTATATGACAAACTACATGTAATTATCCTCGTCATCATTGCTCTCTATATACCGAGCGCTTTCGGCGTTATCGCTATCAGTAATTCAATTAAACTTTACCCATTATCAAGGCAATAAATACACTGCATTGTAAAATCTCTTTTTGGATCCATCTTTTACATATAAAGCGTTGCCTAGCAACGTGACATTGATTGACAAGCTAAGTCTATTACAGGCATCTGTATATATAGCCATTAAATAACTAGCAAGCGATGACTGTATGTCACATTGTACTCATTTGTCTGTCAAATTGGACAGACTCTTGGTTAGATCCACATCTTATCCAAAAGATCATTCCTCGCCCGATATTTAACATAACAAGCTGAATAACATCGATAAATGTATCCCTAATCAAATACTCCATATGATCTTTTCAAAATATGTTTACATTTATGTAAAGCAAGCTCTTCTTTAATATACCATTTTCCCAGATCTAGATGATTATAATGTATACATCATTTATTCATATCAAATGTTGAGTTGAACCCACATGAAGTGTTTTGTTTGTGCTGTTTAACAATCTAGATAGAACCATTGCATGCGATAGAATATATGTATAAAGAAAGATGGCAAAATAACATGCGTTTTGTTCATTAAGTGTTTATTAAAAAAATCGAAAAATTAAACAAAAGCAATGGACATGTGTGGCAAAATATGCTGCGTTTACAGTTTCATAAAAAAAATAAATAATAAAAAAGTTATTCGAGAAATAAGTGATTTGTTAGAAAATGTTGTATGATATAGCGCTAAAAATTTGATTCTGATGATTATATTGAATGCGGTCAGCTTATGCATTAATATTCTCGTTCATAAAAACCGTCATTCAATCTGAAGTTTGTTTTCTTCTTTTTAAGAGCAATCGTTTTCTTTGAAAATATAAAGATTTCGGGATATCACGCGCCTAAACAATATTAGAACCAATATAAATCTTATATAAAGTATCTAAGTTCAACAGAAGGGTTTTGAAAGTAAATATTGTAGTTTTACCGATGTGTCCTTTATAGTTCAACACCTTATCAAATGAAACATTTACATAATTACATGCCACTGTTACTGATTGACATTTAGCCTTTAGATGTTTGCACGTGAATTAAACAATTATTTTATGTTAAATGTTGAATTAAAAGACGTGTTAATGCTGTAAAAACAAAAGTTATATTGTTGATTTATGTTAATTGTCATAATTGCGCACCATCTGGCAGCATAAATAAGCTCTATGTTATATAAAGCGCGAATGTTATTGCGAAAATCATCACACATAACTTTCTATCACACGCAGTGAACAGTTATTGCAAAGGTACGTTATTTGATCTTAGGAAACAATTTATCAACTATTAAGGTATGGATAATTCAAATAGAACATGTGTACATTCTTATTGTATAAGTAAAAATTACCACTTCAGATATAAGCAATTTAATAATACGCATATATCTATCTGTTAGTGTGATTAAAACTCATGTTTGCAATTTGGGCGTTGCAGAACTTTAATATCAGTCAATATGATACATATTTTATTGCAAATTTATCAATAAATTCAAATTCGACCAAAATCAACGGACGTATTAATTGATTTTCAGCTATTACTATCAAGATGAAAGTCGACTTTAAGATCACAACCCTTTTGCTTTTTGTTGCAATAACTTATGTTGCATGCCAAGACGATGACACCGATGATAATGAGGAATTATCAGGTCCATATGCGTACGCAAACAGGTACCATAGTGGTGGGTATTCGGGTGGTTATCGATACGGGCACAATAGCTACGGGAGTCGTTATATTGGATATGGTAGATCTCACGGAAGAAGCTATGGAGGATACAGCGCTAATAATCGATACTACAAAAATGTGAACGGACACGGCCATGGATTATATTAGACAGGTATAATATATCCTTGATATATTTATTTGCCTTTCATTAAATCTTTTTTTGACACGAGTGTGTATAATAACAAGATAGATATTTAAAGCATATACTAATTTACCTGCCATTTATTACAAAATATTGATTATTGTAATTGTAGGAAATGGAACAGGCGAGCATCATAATGGCAAAAGAAAGAAATCGGTGGAATGCTCATTACTAAACCCCTTTAAATGAAGTATTGATGTGCAGTTCCTTGTCAAATGTGTGCCTTTAAGCGTCGAAATTGTTATGAACACGTTCAGAATAAATAGTATAACATAAAACCATTTTTTTCTATCGATCCAGTTAAATGCTGTAACGTACATTTTACCTATAGGCTTCTCTTACTAATATAAATCGCAAAAGCCATTGTTCAGTGAAAACACTAAAAGAACTATGTTGATATCAAACACCATGAATGAAATCAGGTTTAAACATACAAACAACCTGGATACACGAGCTCGGATTTAATGTACGATTGTAATTATTGTATGTCCTATAGACATTGAAAGTTTGCCATTGAAATCGCAAACTTATACGCGCTAATAAAAGCACACGTGACTAGTGTATACTTAAAAATATGTAAATCATATATTTTGTTATTGATGCAAAACCAACATTTCAATTATAAAGGTTCTGCTATGAAACCACCACATATGAATGTTATAATCACATCCAAAGTTAAAGAAAGGTTAAATGAATAAAGCAACTATTTAAATTCATTTAAATATCCAATCACACACAATCATTCAAACAATTCATTTGAATATCCAATCAAATACAATCAACCAAATAAAATCATGTATATCAACATTGTGCAGATTCATTTTTAATAAGATATGTGAAACCTGGAGCATAGCACATTTATTGTTATCGTTTTGTCAGTTACGGTTTGTAAGAATTAAAATACAATTGAAATGTACAAATATATTACAATAAATGTAGAATTAGAGTGGACATGCAATTTGCATTTGCATGCTTTACAGCGATTTGCCATTGACAACTGTAATGAATTTCATAAATGTACGTGATATTACAAGTGGCAAATTTCTTATCACAATTGAATTTAAATGTTAAATATATTAACATAGAAGCTCACGTAAATGAATGACTGAATATGCTGCTAAATGAGAGAGTTCAGTTGTATTCATTTTAGAATTTATCACGATCTGGTTATGTATATATATCCTCATAAACTATATTTACCAACTAATCAATGAGATATTGTTAATGAAAACATTAGAACGACGACATTAACAATTTTACATTAGTATTAGTAAATCAATACATTGACATATATTTGCTTGTTTTTTTTGCGTTATTATATGAGGGTCGGTTGCATTCGAATGTAATGAGCCTGCGTTGACTATGAAGTTAAAATTATCAGTCTTTTATTCAATGTCGCAAAGTCATAGCCCTTTTGATTATATCATGGATGAACTAAAAATATATCGTTTTATCGCAACTGACCCCCATGATTTAGAAGGAAATATTCTAAATTTACGTAGAGAGGGTCAATGATCTACTCAATAATCAACTTATTAAATTAAATGGCATTGATATACATTCTGATTGTCTGGTAGACATATAGCCATTTTTGAATAGGTCGACACATATGAAGTCTTCAAAACAAAACATCAGATCTTTATTTATATATTCAATATAAAATCTATATAATTGAGAACAATGATTAAATATCACATAAAATACCTTCTATAGATTAACCAGCGCAGTTTTAATAAAAGATAAGAAAGAAGGATAGATAGATATATAGATAGACATATAAATAGTATTCCCTACAATAATTTAAATCCATCTCTATATTTCAGACATCATATTATAGTATGCATTTCAATAATATGAATAATCTATTTCAACCAATTTAGATCTTATAGCAGAATGAAGTCATCTAAACGTTATTTACATGTTTTAACGAACTCTTTTCTAGTTTCCTGCCGTATTGTCTACCACTCAACATATCAGCATATATAAACAGCAGTATTCTGATCTAATATTTTGTGAAGCTTTCAGTAGATTTCATTGTTATTATGATATAAGTATAGCTACATGTAACACTATTTAGTGCTAAACCTTTGATTCTGATGATTATATTGAATGAGGTCATCTTATGTATTAATATCCTCGTTCATAAAAAAAACCGTCATTAAATCTGAAGTTTGTTTTCTTCTTTTTAAGAGCAATCGTTTTCTTTGAAAATATAAAAATTTCGGGATATCACGCGCCTTAACAATGTTAGATCCACTATAAATCTTATATAAAGTATCTAAGTTCGACAGAAGGGTTTTGAAAGTAAATATTGTAGTTTTACCGATGTGTCCTTTATGGATTAACACCAGATCAAATGAAACATTTACATAATTACATGAAACTATTATTGATTGACATTAAGCCTTTAGTAGTTTGCACGTGGATTAAACAATTATTTTATGTTAAATGTTGAATTAAATAATTTGTTAATGCTGTTAAAACAAAAGGCTATATTGTTGATTTATGTTGCTCTAGGTTATATAAAGCGCGAATGTTATTGCGAAAATCATCACACATAACCTTCTATCACACGCAGTGAACAGCTATTGCAAAGGTACGTTATTTGATCTTAAAATACAATTTATCAACTATTAAGGTATTGATGATTCAAATAAAACATGTGTACATTCTTATTGTAAAAATTACCACTTCAGATATAAGCAATTTAATAATACGCATATATCTATCTGTTAGTGCAATAAAATTGCATATTACTAACAACTTTATTTTAAAACTCATGTTTGCCATTAGGGCATTGTAGAGCTTTAATATGAGTCAATATAATAAATATTTTATTGCAAATTTATCAATAAATTCAAATTCGACCAAAATCAACGGTCGTATTAATTGATTTTCAGCTTTTACTATCAAGATGAAAGTCGACTTCAAGATCACAGCCCTTTTGCTTTTTGTTGCAATAACTTATTTTGCATGCCAAGACGATGATACCGATGATAATGAGGAATTATCAGGTCCATATGCATACACAAACAGGTACCATAGTGGTGGGTATTCGGGTGGTTATCGATACGGGCACAATGGCTACGGGAGTCGTTATATTGGATATGGTAGATCGCACGGAAGAAGCTATGGAGGATACAGCGCTAATAATCGATACTACAGAAATGCGAACGGACACGGCCATGGAATTTATTAGACAGGTATAATATATCCTTGATAATTTTTTTTTGCCTTTTATTTAATCTCTTTTTGTCACGAGTGTGTTTAATAGCAAGATAGCTATTTAAAGCATATACTAATTTACCTGCTATTTATTACAAAATATTTATTTTTGTAATTGTAGGAAATGGAACAGGCGAGCATCATAATGGCAAAGAAAGAAATCGGTGGAATGCTTATTAATAAACCTCCTTTAAATGGTATATTGATGTGCAGTTTCTTGTCAAATGTGTACCTTTAAGCGTCGAAATTGTTATGAACACGTTCAGAATAAATAGTATAAAATAAAACCATTTCTTTTCTGTCGGTCCAGTTAAATGTTGTAACGTATATTTTACAATGCACCTATAGGCTTCTCTTACTGACATAACTCGCAATGAGGGCCTCACGACTGGGCCTTACGACTGGGCGCTTTTTTTATAGACGGTAAAGAAGTAATGCATCACTGTGTATTTCAGGTATTTTAATGTGTTTTTATAAACTTAAATACAGCAAATTTAAATATAAATTATCTTCGAGCTAGCAGTATACTCAAATAGATTTGTCAAATGTTTTAAATTAATCAACTATGATTTTTCTAAATATTCTTTCGCAATGAATTCCTGTAACAACATAAAATCAACGATAATTAGATGGTTTATTTAAGCGAGGTTTCTTTACCGTCGAAGTCATATTTAAATGGTAACACTCTATCCATCGATTTGACGGACATTGCCTGTTAATTTATCAATCTTATCATTTTGTGAATAAATATTTTACTGCTTTTTGATCACCTTGGATAAACTCAAGCTATACGGTAATTTATATATATGAAAATATTCTGTTATTTTTATAACATAACCATAAGTTATCTTATGGTTACGTTTTATTGTAAAGCTTAGTTACATGATGGCAACATTTTGAAAAAAATAATAGACGAATACGTAATTTATGAATATATATCAGTGTGAACTTTTGGAGCGAACGTTTTTACTAAGCTAATTGATTTGCGATTAAAATGATTTATAGTTGGTGCTGTTTAGATATAAAATGAAAAACATTTCGCTTTCAAATTATTCGAGGTATGACTATATCAACTGGAATTATGAGTAAATGAAAGGTTGATAACTGTTATTCAAGTTACCCAACTCCACAAAGGTGGTCCATCGTACTCGCATTTGGACGTGGCCCATTTTGGGCCCATATGAACAATTTTCCAGACGTCCTTTTACGTCTCTGCGTACGATAAACGTAATTTTTACATGCGACTGAGACGCCACGTCCGTGCAACGTCTTTTCTACGTCCATGACAAATACGACGTCCGGAAAACTTTTATATGGGCCCAAAGTAGGGCGTCTTCTCAAAGTCTGCGGACGCCTTGCCGGGTGGGAAGCTTCAAAATATATATTATTTTTACTTTATATGTACTGGGTGATTACAGTTTTCGCTTTGTTATTGAAATTCGACAAAGACTGATGGTTTTGATGGTCCGATTTTTCACTGAACGAAATTCGTGACAATTTATATTACTTGGCCATCATGAGTAATATATTATTGATACAATTCAATTAAACATTTCTTCAAATAAAAATAGCGGTCCAAAATATTAAGTCAATAACATTAAGAATCTATAAGGCAAGTTTCCAGCAGTATGATGATCATATGATAACACTGTGTAGCTATAATCCATAGTTTTCTTATGTCATGATCATTTGGAAATTCATATCCATCTTATTTAGAGTATTTTGGTACACAGTCAATATTTAACATGATTAATTAATTTATCCTATTTATAAATTTTATCATAACATTTTTTGTACAGTTTAAGCCAATATAAACAACTGACTACTGATGCTAAGGCGCTACGTGTGCTATACAAATACTGAGCATGCATGCATTTTTCCCGCTGTAAACCCGCTTACCGGTTATACCTTTATTGCGTAACCCCAATAGCTTTACCCACTGAGCCTCTTATTGCCATTGTTCAGCAAATGCAATGAAAATGACTATGTTGATATCAATCACCATGTATGAAATCAGGTTTAAACATTACAAAAACCTGGATACACGAGCTCGAATTTAATTTACCATTGTAATTATTGTATGTCCTATGGACATTTAAAGATTGGCATTTAAATCTCAAACTTGTATGCGCTAATAAAAGCACACATGACTAGTGTATACTTAAGAATATGTAAATCATATATTTTGTTATTGATGCAAAACCAACATTTCAATTATAAAAGGTTCTGCTATGAAAACACCACATATGAATGTTACAATCACATCCAAAGTTAAAGAAAGGTTAAATGAATAAAGTAACTATTTAAATTCATTTAACTATCCAATCACACATATAGTTATCTCAGGCATTCGTCAATGAAATATAGTTTATATAATCAACCAAATAAAATCTTGTGTATCAACCTTGAGCAGATTAATTTTGCAATAAGATATGTGAAACGTAGAGCATAGCACAAATATTGTTATCGTTTTGCAGGTTCCGGCTTATTAGAATTAAAATACAATTGAATTGTACAAATATATAACAATAAATGTAGAATTAGAGTGGACATGCAATTTGCATTTGCATGCTTTACAGCGATTTGCCATTGACAACTACAATGAATTTCATAAATGTACATGAT
>LQRL01102889.1:1028-13417 GCA_001703475.1 Hydroides elegans
TCATCGGGTATAGCTTATATTGCTTTTTATATGCAGGGATTAACCTAAAATTAATAAAAATATTAAAAAATCTTAGTATATTCATTTTTGAAAATTTGAAATAAATGTTACGGACAAGAATATAAAAGTTACGGACAGGAATGAGGGACTGGGAGATGGTGGGAGTTGCAGGTTGAAAAGAAAGTTGATTAGTTTTGGATTTGGCCGAATACGGATACACACTGTTTAAGTGTGTTAGCGTAGGAAAAAAAATGATTCTTGAATTGCATATTTGTCTGGAATGCTACCCCGACCTGCTGCCTGGAATTTTTCATAAAACGGACAGTGACCAAAATCATTGTAGGAAGGGAAAGAAGGTTGGGTTGATTAGGTCATTTTAAAGATGAGAAAGGAGTAATTTAAAGTCAATGCCACGCACGTTTCTACCCTGGTACTTTCAAAATAATCAGTAAAGAAATGTAATACAAGATTTTCATAAAGAAAGATATGGGCGACTGTTATGCATGGTAATCTATTGGCAAATGGAGTCCATAAGAATATCTTATCCTTCAGTTTCGCTCTTGTATCGTCATAAAGTGACGTCCCCTCCCACACTTGTACAATTGTCATATTTGTCGCTAAGATGTTTATGACCAATCGGAAGTATCTTTCTTAAGGTTAGACGGGAGGGTTACTTGATATTTGGTATCTTCCTGCATTTGGATGTGCATCCCGAGTGTTACCGACTGGGCAAATCAAAACCACCCACTTCTCTAAATAATCATCATAAACGGTTTTGACAAAGTGTGACGATGTACTTGTGTGTTTATGACGTCACAATACTAAAGCTGACGGGCAGCCCCACTGCTTATATGGTATCCTCTCCACCCCTTGGTGGTACAGAAAAAGAAACTATTTTTATGTTATTTGTCGTCCTCGATAAAAACCATGGCCCTGGGTGCATGCTTTGCGTGATTGATGCCGTGTTTTTATCATTGAGGGGAATCCTCGTAAAAAGTAAAGAGGAGGTAAATAGTACGGATGTTTGGGAGGACACTCAATGCCGATTGAATTGTGTCAAGGGCAAAATCCGTAATTTAACCGAATTTCATAGGCACTCAGGATGTCAATATCATTCCATATTAAGGGTGAAATTCAAGACACCGGACAGTTACGACAAAACAATATAAATAATCCTGGTAAAACGATGTCAAATCAGTTTTATAGGCCCCATTTTTTAAACTTTACACACTATAAAGTGATTGATTTTGTGACTAAATAAAAAGAAAATTGTGAATAAATTGTGAATAAAGATAAAAATGTATAATAAATCCATGTCCTTATCTTTTGTAGTTCGAGATCGAACGAGAACGAAAATGGAACGAGATATTTTGGCAGATGTCAACCACCCATTTATAGTCAAACTTCACTATGGTAAGAAATCGAATGATTACCATTATGAATTTGTTTCTTAATATTTATAGTTTAGCTTCAAATGTTCCTGCTGCAACAGCATTTTATAAAAGGATTAAAACGATCATATACGAAGGGTCACTAATTTTAAAGTCGCAGAATTTATTCAGTTATAGGTTAATTTTGAAAAATGTCGTAATAACTGAATGTTTTAACAAACCAATGCAATGCATTTATTCATATTTATGAATTTCTTGTTTTTCTGTTTTCAGCATTTCAAACAGAGGGCAAATTATATCTAATATTAGAATTTTTACGCGGTGGCGATTTATTTACACGGTTATCAAAAGAGGTGAGTTCTCTCATAAAAGGTTTCCATTAAATCACAGATGTTGTAAAAATGCCATTTAATATACTGAAAGTGTTAAATTTCTGATTATTATTTTGTACATTTTTGCATTTTCTAGCCTAAGTTAAAACGAATAATCATGATTTCCATTGACATAAAAATATGTTACATTTTAGCCGTACATAGAAACAGGGAAACGATGCTGTAAAAACAATAAACTTGATTGGGTAAAGAGCTCATTTTGCTAAGAGCTTTATAGATAAGTGCGTAAGACTATTAATCTTAAGTTCCCTAAACCCATGGCATAAGTTTATTCATATATTCATTCCCCTTTTCCTCCGAGTTGTCTGGCTATATTTTAAATGTCTACCATTTTAAGAGTTTTCAAACGGGCCATTATATGTCTTGAATTTTCTATTTTCACGTAGCGCCTTAATAGCGTCGAGGGATCCATATGATAATATGCGGTTTGAAAAAGGACATAATCCCGTTTCCACGAATACTAATATATCAATTTTTATCACAAATGTTCATTTATTCACCTCAAATGCCGATCCACATATATATCTAAATGCACATTGATATTCGTGTTTCCCATCTGAACAACAACATAAAAAAAAGGTAACTGAAAAAATAAAGGCATAATTACACAACAATGATCCAGAAATATCATTTTCAATTTCTATTGCAGGTTATGTTCACAGAAGAAGACGTCAAGTTCTATTTGGCCGAGCTGGCTCTTGCGCTCAATCACTTGCACGGCGTCGGCATCATCTACAGAGACCTCAAACCAGAAAAGTACGTTTATTTACTTAGCTGCATGAAAACATTTAGAAAAAAATAGAGAAGTTTATGCTCAGGGAAACCTTTCTTTCTAATCCTCAAGTCGCCTTCATCTACAGAGACCTCAAACCAGAAAAGTAAGATATTTACTTAGCTGCATGTATGATAATTAGAGAAATTTCAATTCTATCTTTATTTCTTAACGTCCGTTTCACCTACAGAGACCTCAAACCAGAAAAGTAAATTTAGTCGCAAAGGGGAGCGGAGCTCCCCTTTGCATTATACAACAGGCATGTTTTGCGCAATATTTTGATTTTTTAAAATATATTACGTAAAAAAAACACACAGATTTTTACTCTGATCATGTGACATGAATAATACTTTGGGGCTAAAATCAACAAAATGGCGGACCATGGGGAGCTTTTTTTCGACAGTAACCCAATGATTTTAAACATTAACTAATTTTCGCGATTATTAATTTTCCAACAAGAAATACAACGAATAAGTATCTCTAAATTTCAACATATCGATAATAATGCAAAAAATATCGGATAACGGAGTAAATGTCACATAAAAAGTGAACAATATCGCTGATTATCCCGCTTCACCATAATTTACTGAGTAACGTAGCTTTCTCTTTTAAAACTGTTTTAAATCGCAAATTGACAATAAATTTAATTGAAAACTGTTAATGAAATAAGAATGATATATGTGTAAAAGGAATACATTTTTTTTTGGTGTTTTAGCGTTTAGCGTTGTATTTTATTCAAAACAATACATGTATTATGTTAGATGTGTGAATAAAAATAAAACAAATATATCAACAATGTTACATTAAATCATTAGATATTTCAGAACTAAGAATGTGGTAGAAACATTTTAGCAAGGAATATAATTTCGTTGGTAACAGTGTTTTACGTATTGATTTATTTTGAACAACCAATTTATTACGTCATAAATTCTGGAGATAACAGTTTAAGTGTTACGTCATAAATGGCAGGTGAAATGACAGTGCGTAGTGCAACCCAAGGCACAATCTTAATGAAAATTGATAAGAAATCGTTATTATAATTATATGATTATTTTTTTTATGGATATCATTTCATTTATGATGTGTTTGCTATTTATATTTCTGTTTATTTAAAGGAACCCTTTGCATTATGCGATAGTACAATCTAGTTACTTAGCTGCATGAAAAAACAAAAATAGAGGAAATGAGCATTTATGAATGGGAAAACCTTACTTTCTTTATTCCTTAACTTCGCATTATCTACATAGACCAGTCAGTTTAGTTACTTAGCTGCGTGAATTAACAAAACAAGTTTTGAACATTGGAGATATCAAACCAGAAGAGTTAGCATTATGGGAAAGCACAGTTTTGGCATAGGTCTTTTAGGAAATCATTATCTAAAATAAATACCAGTAAAAAGGATGTTCAAATTCGACATGAACGTCCCCAAAACATTCGCATGAAAAATATGCACCATGACAACAAAGCTTTATAAAGAAAGTATTAGAAAAAAACTGTACTGCACTAAAGCTACGTAGGCCTATGTATATCCATGTCAAATTTTATTATGGGTATGCAATAATGATAAGATATTTTTGTGACCCATTTTCCTTTATAATGAGTAACCTATTTAATTCCTTTATTTTGTCCGAAAGCAAGTTCTAAAGTGTAGGAGTTGAGGCTTATATTCCTTCTTTGAAAAATATCTGTCTGGCTAGACAATTTACGGGGTATATTCAAAAACCTATACCGTCTATGGGAGATGTTTTTGCATGGATAGATCTTTTTGCAAAGTGTTAGATGGTCCTTATTAATTGACAACGTTGAAATTCAGACGTAAATATGAAAACAAATAAATCATAACTGAAATGGTTAAGTTTTATATCTTTTGATTATGAAAATTTACATTTTTGAAGCCCACTTGGCTTGGCGCTCAAGATTTTTGCATTCACCCCTGCAATAATATGTCCGTGGGCTCCTCTTTAATCAGAAGTCGGGAGTTGTGTGTCAAGGGGGTTGTCTGTCTTAAGCCCTGGATATTTATATTAAATTATACAAATCTGTTTTCGCGCCTTATAAAGATTGTTGTGAAAACAAAGCGAAAATCTAAGTTAACCATATTATCTAACTAAAAACAATAGAGGATGCTCCATTTATTAGTCCTCCGCCGCCGCGTTAGCGCGAAGCGGAGGACTATAGTATTCAGTACTGTCCGTCCGTCACTACAACAGATAATTGAGCTATCAAAAACATTTCAAGTTTTTTATACGTTCAATGGAATTATAAGACAAATGAACCATGTCCGTCTGTCCGTCTGTCTGTCGACACCTAGGTGCACTACTTTGTACAGACGAGTGCTCGCTTATCCCTCGATGGATTTTGTTTTCCTTTGGTACATGGAACAAACATATATTGAAGCTGTGCTTAGGCGTATCATTTTTGAAAAATCTCAAAAATTGTAATTTTGGCGATTTTTTGAAAAATGGTGATTTTTGGGACTTAGCGTGATTATTGATGGTAGTTTGTACGGACGAGTGCTCGCTTATCCCTCGATGGATTTTATTTTCCTTTGGCACACGGAACAAACACATATTGGAGCTGTGCTTAGGCGTATCTTTTTTTTATCTCAAAAATTGTAATTTTGGCGATTTTTTTGAGAAATGGTGATTTTGGAGACTTGGCACATAAAGAAAAATTACTCGTATATCGTGATGTTTTGAGGACTAGGAATATGTAAGGAAAACGTTGTGAGAAAGACGTTGTTAGAAAGACGTTGTGAGAAAGACGTTGTGGAAAGACGTAAGAAAGACGTTGGATGGATTTTTGTTGATGTTCTAAATTGATTTCCTCTGGTTTTTTTTCGGTTTTCAACTGTTGTTGAAGTAGCGGAGGACTTAATCAGCTTCACTGATCTACTTGTTTCATTCAATTTTATTTTAAAGAACATTATGGTGTAATTGCACTATTTCCAACAAAGGAAATAGCATCCGTTAATCTAGTATATATTGTCAAACGTAATTAAATATTCCGTCAAAAATGTAGATTGGTATGAATAACATCCGCTTACCTTAGTAATCTAAAAATTACTGATCACATTTTGTATATATTGTTATTTTATCCACGGAAATGGCCACCACTCTCACCTTAATTATTCTTGATACCTTTTAGAAAAAAAATATAGTCTACGGAAAAAGCGGTCCAAACTGCAAAAAAAAAATATCAATGTAACCTAGATATATTGAATTCATATCTTTACTTGTCTTTTGATTTTTGTTCACAGCATTTTATTAGACCACGAAGGCCAACTCAAACTCACCGACTTCGGCCTAAGTAAAGAATCTATATTTGACGAGAAGAAGACCTTCAGCTTTTGTGGTACAGTCGAATATATGGCACCCGAAGTTGTTAATAGAAAGGGACATGGGACGGCGGCGGATTGGTGGTCGTATGGGGTGTTAATGGTGAGTATGTGTGTGAAAAGGGGTAAGTTTGGGCTATAAGGGGAAGTTCTTTTAGAAGCAAAGGGATGGTGTGTAAGTTGGTAGCTCGATGATTATTGTTTAATAGTTGGCGTAGAACTTGAATAAATCGGGTTTTGCAACTTGGGATTAAGGTAAGTTTATCAGGGTTAGTTGCACTTTATATTTCACTATGATAAGTTAATATTCATTAAACAATTGGTTGAATTTAAAAGCCTGTTACAATTTCTTTCTTCCGTTGCAGTTTGAAATGCTGACTGGTGCTCTACCGTTTCAAGGCCAAAACAGAAAAGAAACGATGACCATGATTTTAAAGTAAGTATTCGTCTAAGCAATTTTCTATCGCATCTCAGTTTACATGTATGTTTGGGGAGGGGATAGGTGTCAGGCTGTTTATACTATCTACGCTCAAATCAGATATTCTTCATATTTTATCTCATGATTTATTCTGCCTGTAAAATTCTCAATATAGTTCAGGATATGTGGTTTGCTCAAAGATGAGAAAGATCTACTTCCTTTTCCCCGGAACAGCTCCACTTTCTACAAAAGCAACATACCTACACATCTCTTTTGTTTGTGGCAAATCACGTTTAAATGAGAATAACGGGAATCAAGTCTAATCGTCTAGCAACTTGTTTTGATAATGCTGATTAGTCCGTGAAAGTGTGTAGGCAGTTGGAAAGTGTAATATGGGGCTAAGTAGTTTACAGATGAATCGAGGAAGGATGTATGAAGGCTCCCTCAACCCACTTGCGTTGGAACATTTTCGCACCATATACGCACTTTATTCGCACCTTTGAATCATTTTATCTCTCACTCTGTAATAGACTGCCGGTAGCAGATATGCTTCTTAGAAATGGCTACAAAGAAAGTGGCAACTGGAGGTAGCAAAATCCCCAAAGCTGTTGTCGTTTGGTTGGTTTTGTCTCACGTTCATTGTTCGGACCACCTTTTTGCGTATGCTTATACCATATTTCGGAAACACAATAGGCATGTTACCCAATATGATAACTGTAGGCTTATGACAAGTCTTGTCATCACTAATTTAGTTTAATTATTGAGTTGGCCTATGAAATCGGAAAAAAATATATATAGAAAAGTATATAAGTATAGAACAATTATATATGCCTTTCAATTTTTCCCATTTATCGTTGCATTACTCTTTCGATATTCAAATATATTCTTCGCCTTTCCATTCATCTACTGAGCCCCTAACCCTTTCCCCCATATATATTCATCCAATCATCCCTCCATTTATGTCTTTTCACTTGAATAGGAAGTCCCCATATTGTGGGGTCTGCATTGTTCCACAGCAAAGGGTGAGATTAAAACTAATGATTAGTCTGGCTTTGTGAAACGCCTGTGATTTAATTTGAGCAGCCAGCTTATGGGATTGAATCGAAGGAAAAAGTGGGACTTAGGGGTTCGTATTTATTGCACGGAAAAGGTTCAATGCTCTACGATCAACGTTAAATGATCAATATTTAAAAAATGCTTGGTAAGCTCGTACCGTTTGCATCTATGATAAGTTTTAATGTCTTGTTGTACGGTTTGTCATAGAGTTAAATCCACATTGTCATTGAAACATAATGTCGTGCAAAAACAAGTTAATTCGATTTAACAAGTCTTTAAAAGTTTTTGCAAGGATACTTTCAATAATTAAAGTTTGAGCCGTTCCACTTGAGTGATTGGTTGCTTACTTTTTCCCGGAAGCAGGACTAGCTTTCTTGGAAAATGTAATTCGCTGTAGCCACGCTTCGCTTTCAGTCTTGGTTTTCTTGGTTATTATGGTGGAATCCATTGTTCTTAGGATGGCTTTGTGTAGGTTTGTGAAGATTAATCTCAAAGGATGCTAAGTTCTAGATCCGGTTCCAGTTATATCGTATAATACACAAAATGGGTGTCACTTTACGGAATTGGTTGTTGTTGATCAGAATGGCGAGGCTCTATCTTTGTCAATGAAAAGTCACAGGCTACTCATAAGGTATCCAAGCGTAACATAAGCAAGAAAGAAACTCTAATCAAGTAGAATGTTCCCGTCTTAGGATAACGAGATCCCAAATGCCTAAGAATATGTTGTCTCCGGAAATCGACCAAAGTTCTCGGTGAAAATCAAATTGAAGGCTCTTCTGTAAATGAAATTGCTCAATTAATTATAAAGTGCAAGAATCGTCAACAACGTTAAAAAAATCGTCCATCGTATGCCAATATCAAATATTACTCTATAATACTCCAATGTATTGTCAATTTCAATATATATTTTCTGTATATGGCATGACTCATAAATCATTAAAAATAGTCAATGCATAAAGTTTTATTCGGTGAGGGTTACTCTTAAACAGAGTATTCCAATCTGTAACTGCGTCATTGAGCATTTGCCCCATTTGTTTATGAACGGAACTCATTTGCTGACCAACGCATTCAAAATGTCGTGAGTCCACCTGTCAGTGTCACGCCTTGATGTCTTTACAATGTGAGTAAGCTATAAGGTCACAACCAAACGTAAACAAACCAACTTGTATTGCGCTGTAACTTAGGATAAATGTCAATAGCGTCATTAAAGAAGTGACACTTAAATACACGTGTAATCTATTTCCTTAGTTACTTACAAACATGTTTGTGCTGTTGACTTGAAATATGCAACATGAGTAAAGGCATGAAGTTGCAAATTATCGAAATTCCGTTTTAGATGTTTAGTTGTATGAGCATTCGGGCACGCAGGATCATATTAACCCATCGGACACCCATCTTTAGCCAAAGCATTCTTATTACCACGATGCCTTATTGTAATATCACAGTTCCGGTTTTGAATTCATATCGCCCATACCCACATGCGTTCATAATATCGCCATTTAATACTGCATTCTCATACAAGCTCTTGCCAATAAACCTCCAGGTCCACATCTCATATGTCAGGATGTCTGAAAGTAATTACTAGGTCTTGTCAATAGAATAGTCCTATCCATGAATACGCCCTATCCGCCCCCTTTGCTTACAGAAAAACGGGGTTAGGGTGACCTCGAGGGTTCGTCTTTTGATTTCTGTGTCGCATCTGATGTGTTGACACCCCATCTAATATTTGCGTTGTGCCTCAAAAGTAATAAAAAAAATACTTGGAAGATAAACAAAATTATATCAATATGTCTCGCTTACATATTGAGTAAAAACGAAAAAGAAAACCATGAAAACACTGGTACTCCTACGCAATGGTATAAAATAACACGGTTCGAGGGTAAGATGCGCATGTTTTTATCAATAAGCAGGTTGTAAGAAATGCGCATTTTCACGATCGAAGTGTCAAACAAAATGTTGATTTTTGCATTTTATTCTGGTTTAAGAGACTCTCATCCTAACATCGCGAATATTACTTCTGACTTGTCGAAATGGTGATAAGTGTATGAGCAATAATGATTTGCTGTTCTGTATTAGAAAGAGTAATGATAAACATGTTTAAATTTCATAGAGTCCATTTGTAAATGTAATTTAACCATACATTTTCAAAGGTAGTAAGGTTATTTTCCTACAACATATGACATTCCACTTCTGACTTGTTTATTACCCACGACAATTGGCTGGTTAATTGTAACACATGGTGAGTGGGCGTATAAATGGGGGCTAAAGACATGAATACCCAAAGGAATTATTACTCTATCCTTGCCCTCCTGTGATTCCCAAGTCTCATTTGCTCTTGAGACAGATTTTTCGTGGGTGTATAGTTGGATTGTATATGAAGTAAATACCCTTAGCATTGTCCACTTATTAACCCTATGTCGGGATGATGTTTCTTGACATATATGCTGTGCTTTTATTAGACTGTCATCGGAAATTCTTCTAGTTGGGATGGATGATATTTCTTGTGATATTTCTTGTGAGTAAATTAACTTGAAGAAGCATACTTACATTTTACTTCAAATCCCAGTAAAATACAGCATTTTATGGTCGACGAATTGTGCTAATTGAGTTAAAATGTTTCAGCATGAAATCTTATTCATTCATGCATTTGTGCATTTATAGACACTAGAACAAGAAAAGAAAATAGTGATGTTTGTTTACATTGTTCTAAATTTGGAACTGTTAGTTACTGTTTTAGGCATCGTGATACATTTGCATCATATAGCGGCTGTTAACTACCCTTATTTATATATCTTCGTTGTGAATAGAGGCACATATCTACAGTAACCCCTCGTTAATTCATCCCCGGTTAATTCGTACCCCCGGTTAATTCGTACCGTTTTGCCCGGTCCCGATTTTGGGACCAATGTATTCTTATGGAAAAGTACGAATTAACGAGGACCCTGATAATTCGTACTCATTTTGAGCCAAAAAATGGTCAAATTTCATATTTAAATGGTCTCAATCAGGCGAGTTCACATGTTTTCTTTATGTCCCATGTCGAACAAAAGAAAGATGTGGTTTCATTCGTTAGAGGGGGATCCTAGATGCACCTTTTCACTTTTTTGAGTAAGCAGTTTCTTAGTATGTCATTAGGGTTATACATAAAGAAAAAAACTGTTCTTTTAACTGATCGTTAAACACCATATGAATGATACCCCTACACTATTGTTTGTCCTGGGAGTGGTAATCTCTTAGGATTACCCCTCTTTGATAAAGTGCACTTTTAAACAATAGGTTAAAAAACAATGGATTGATAAAACAATGGATTGAATGAACATTGAGGTGAATAGGGGTGGGTTTTCAGATTGCATTTTATTGAATACAAAGGTTGAAAGGGACAATAGGTTCATCTCTTATGATAATCTGGATGGTGAGTTTATTGTATAAACGACACTGAAATTGGGTTGGTTAAATGTAACACATTGTATATGTGGTAGCGAAACTTTAATTTAAGCGAAACTATAGTTTCGCTAGCGAAAGATTAATTTTTCTGATGGTGTTGGAAAAAATAGTCTATTTAAGATACTTTAACAGTCAAAATTTAGGATTTGGCCTAAAATGATTATGTTTCATGCCTCTTTTGATCCAATTATGTGTATCAGTGACATAAAGCACACTCCCGGATAGGATTATCCGTGACTTGAGTCATGAACTGAACTCGGGGATTAATCGGCTTATTTCGACTACATTATTGAATAGAACTCCATAAAAAGCTTTGGACAGATTGGTTAGATGGCCCATAATATATTTCTATACATATGTCTAAGATAAACAGTGATTAAAAGCCTTATATATAACATTTCGACATAAAAAAAACTTACATGATCCGAAAAATTAATCTTTCGCTAGCGAAATTAAAGTTTCGCTGAAAATTAAAGTTTCGCTGCGACATATACATCCGAGTTAGTTTCATTGCGCTTTCACGAGTTGACTTAACTTAGTGTTATAGCTTATTTCTCATTTAGTAAAGTATTTTTAATTTAGTCTTCGTCTGATTGAAATACTTTATTTTGATTGCTATATAGAATAGTGTGAGTCGATTATGTAATCCGTCCTGTGCTTATTTTTTTATGTTACAATACATATTGTTGATATATATTTTGTTATGTTTCGTCTAGGTGAATGAATGAGTTGAATGAATGAATTAGTTGAAATATCCTCTTAGATAAACAAATATATTGAGAAAAAACACTCATTACTATATACAACACTTGCACAAAATATACCTAGCAGAATCCATAAAATCAACACCTATATATCATCAAATTATCAATAAACAAACATACCAAAACTCGACCCCCGGTTAATTCGTACCCCGGTTAATTCGTACCGATTTGCCCGGTCCCAACTAGTACGAATTAACGAGGGGCTACTGTATAAATATCCACATTGAAAAAGGCGTGTATAATGATGCTATCCACTTGAAGTGGTATCCGCCCAAAAAGTCTCCGGCCAAAAAGTTCCCGGCCATAAAGTTTCCAAAAATGACAGCATGTGCCAAAAAGTCTCCAGCCAAACATTTTCCGGCCATCATGTTTCCAGATATATATATTCTTTAAAATAAACACCATAGTTGAACAATTTTATTCTGGTGTCTTACCTCAGAATTATTTATTTGCAATTACCAGAAATTATTTTCCCCAAGACTCATATTATAAAACATTTGGCTGGAGACTTTTTGGCACATGGTGTCACTTTTGGAGACTTTATGGCTCGAAACTTTTTGGCCCGAGACTTTTTGACCCGGATTCACTTGAAGTATCTCATACATGTATCTCTAGAAAAATATTTTCTTGGCAAACTACTACTTCATTTTTCTAGGTTGCACACAATAAACTATGATTTTTAAACGTTAAACATAGCATAATTTTAATCATTTTTTTTTGTTCACAGGGCCAAGTTAGGCATGCCACAATTCCTCAGTCCAGAAGCTCAAAGTCTACTCAGGGCCTTATTCAAGCGAAATCCAGCAAACCGGTTA
>LQRL01102901.1:0-16888 GCA_001703475.1 Hydroides elegans
CACACAGAAACACCCACAACGCCCCCCCCCCCCTCCCCACCTCAATACTACCTGTATAAGTTGAATCAACGTTTCAAAGAACGTCTCCTCATCGACAGTCAATTTATCTTTGGCGTTCACTATGTGATAATTCTCGACCATTGCGTCGTGGGCCACACACAACGTATAGTCGCCCGGAAACGTCGTACTTTCGCGCACCAGGAAGGAACCGTCTGCGCATGCGCTAAGCAGGGATTCCGCTTCCTCGCGCTTGATTTTGCCGTGGAACCATCTGCATGTGTGTCCGTAGAAGCATTGGGGAGGTGGGAGAGAGAACAAAGGGATAAAATACAGGTGTGTGGTTAAAAATTTAATTTGTTAGTTTGTTGTGTCCCGAGGGTCGTTTGTGTGCTGAGGGATCCTGTTTCTAGTATCACATATCCAGCTCCATATTGAAACTGACCTGTCCCATTTTAACTTAAATGGGTAATTGTAGCTTGACTACTTTCTGGAGCCAGATGGATATGCTGAGGTATTTAGTTTGAGAGGAACTTGGGAGGAGAACGAAAATAAAGAGGTGTTTTAGATATTTCGAACGTGAATGGAGGAACGGAAGGAAACTATCTAATGTCTGTATTAATGTGTATAAATTAGACGTTGGCTAAACATAAATATAAAATGTCAATAATAACCATACGTATGATTGTTTTCTACACCATAACTACGCGCGCAATCTAAGAAGTACACAGTCTGGAACGGTTAGTATTGTTATTCTGCCAGGGAAAACAAATTTTAATGCAACTGCACGGAATGTCCAAATATATATTTATATGTTGTTTAATGATCAAAGTCATATAAACCAGAAATCAAATTTTGAGATCATAAAAGTTTGAATTCGATGACAGATAAAGTTTAATGTTAGGAAGCAACTATTCATTGGCTTATACATTGAGTAAATAAATGACAGATCAATAGAAAGGCTAAGTTTCCAAATATCACATTTTCTTTTATAAACTAGGGACCCTTAAGGAATCCTCATAAAAACATCTACTAAGTATGTACAACTTTCCTATATTCTATATATAAATGTCTATATCCATTTGAAACATGATCTGTCGTTTATTCAGCTGCATGTTATTTGAAAATCAGTCAAGGCGTTAGCAAAACACAAACAGATAATTTTCAATCCACCCTTTAAAGCTTTCTCGTGTGCCAAAACAAAACATTAATATTTCAAAGGAAATGCAGTAAATCTGAAAGTTTTTTTTATGAGATTTTGGATCTATTTAACTGTCACAAATTGAACGCAAAAAAAAAATCGGTTTGATAACACATCGTCATCATAACGATCATTATATATCCACGAGAGCATTTTTAAAGTGTTTTTTTTTTTCTTGTATTTCTGCATCTGATCGAACTTTTAAACTCATTTAATATGATGTGAACGTTAACGAAACATAGACCAAAGCATGATTGATAAATATCAAGAAATTGATCTCCTTCCTCGAATATGGATCTTTTTTTCTTCTTTTCTTTTTTAATTTTCGATTTTTGTTACTAGATATGAAATTTGCTTCAAAATCCAAACTGATACACATATACATATATAATGATATAAATCAGAAACAATACCACGGTTCAATAACCCATTCGATATTTGAAATAAATGTCTAAAATATGTAAAATGTTCATAACATAGTTACTGAACCATTGATCCAAAAGGATGATGGGTGATTAAACAGTGCTATTCAGATTATAAAAGATTTAAACACAAATGGTGTTAGTTAGATAGGGGGTTAAGTATGTGACCTAATCTAGGTGTAATGTCATATGGCTGAAATACCCAAATACCGAAATGTTAAACAGTTGTTCTTTCGGAACAAAGCGCAACTCCGGATGTCAATCATTAAACACGCATGCGCAATAATTGCATACATTTCCGGCGCATCACTCCTCACCTCTACTAATTTAATAAGATTCTCAAAGTATTCATCTTCGTCGATGGTGAGTTTGTTGTCTTTATACGCAATGCGGTAATGTTCTACTTTCCCGTCCATGACTACACACAGTGTATAGTCACCGGGGTAATTTGTGCTCTCGCGCACTAAAAATAGTCCGTTTTCACTGCGCCCCAGCAATTCCTCCGCCCGTTCGCGTGCGATTTTCCCGTGGAACCAACTGTTTCGGTAACAAAAGAAAAGTGTGCAACAAAGTTGAAGAAATTAAAACACATATGAAGTCTCGCACGGTCTTAAATATGTGTGACATGTCACAAGGGACATGAATGGTGTCTGTATTAATCGTATTTTAGTTCTAAAAATGATTTTAGGCGTCGGTATGTCTCATGTTTATCGAGCTAAAAGATAAAGCATTAAAATATCTTGAATACAAGAAAATTAGTTTGAATTGGTGAGACGTAGGACTGCAGAAACATTCTGTGTGCGTTTCACTAAATATGCACTAAATATGCTTAAATCTACAAAATTATGGCAAGAAAGATAATTAATGCAAAAGGTTTAGGCTAAAAATTGAAAATATTTGGGATACAGATTAACCCTATTAAAACATCTACTAAAAGCGAAAAGAACATTTCCGACCCAAACATGGGCCCATATTTTATCATTGCCATGTTTCTTATATGGATCACCAGGGCTCGAAATTCGCGGCGACCAGGGGCCATTAGCCCCCGGATTTTCCAAATGGCCCCCTAGTGTTTGAAAGGTGCCCAAAGGCCTGCAACTTATTGGAAATCGAAGGCCCACCGCAAAAAAAAAAACGAGTTCTGAGTTCGAGCCCTTGATCACTACCATATCGAACCCACCTTCAGAACAACTTTTGTACTTATCACATAGATCTGCATGCATTAAACCAAAACATCTTAAATACATGTAACGAAACCATCTATGCCTTATTTATATATAAAATAAAACTTGTTCCCACAAATACAGCAACAATACACATAAATAATATATTGTACACATATAAATCTAAACATATCTTCATATAGCCTATAAATGCTAATCAAGTCTGAATCCACACCGTATTTGTACAAGTGATTCGAATCAAACAATATACAATTACATGTATACAAAACTCACATTATCAATGTAAGAGCATGTAATGTAAGTACAATTGCACTCCTTTTAAGGAAGCCAAACTGGATTTATCAATTAAAAAATAAACAACGGACAACAAGGAAGTAATAAACAAGAGTCAACTTAAAAATACTGAATGAAAACAGCAGGATACCGTCAAATATCCTTTTAGCTGATTCAATATGGACTACCTATATTTTATTTAACATGTATCGAAAGCATGTATAAGTGTGTATATTAACAAATAATTAATCACGAATGACTATCGGTAGATATATATTGAAATGTCTTAAATGATGTAAAGTAAAAACTTAAGATTTATTTTCATAAACACAGATAGGTCGGTTCTTTAATTGTTTCTTATTCCAAATTGCATTTTTAAATAAAATTGTGAATTCTAACAAGATAATAATAGAAGTTTTTATTCATATTTAAGCTAATTATAACATTGCAATTAAGCCACATCAATAAACGAATCAAACTCTTACGGCATTGTGCTGAGTCGAACCTCTCCTCTCTTTTGAACGTAATTTGCAGGAATCATGCCTTCTTTTCCGGATTTATTTTTCGCCCAGTACCACATCTTATCCTGTGTGGATGGAAACATAATTTGACGGATGGCACAATGTATAGCTATAAACAATAACTTTGTTTCTCAATTAAGTGTAATAGTATGCTGGTCTTATTCCATATCTGTATATACGCGTGAGTATACCAAGTACAATGTATTTTAGTTTCCTTATAGATTAGTTGTCAAGCTTTTCAACGATTAAGCATACTCATTATAACTTGCAAATTTACGAGTGAAAATGCCTAAGGTGCTCCGACACAATAAAAATCATTATAAACATTCCTAAATGCTTCTAAATATAGCACAGTAAATTAAAATTAGAGGTCATGATATTGAGATAATAGCGTTAGGCATGATCGACCTCGATTCTTCAAAAACATTATCATTTGTATCATTCATGGATGTTTGAAACTGAGGACCCGTCTGACGAAACATAATAAAATTGATTTTTGGACGACTGACGAAACGTTTAAAGAAGAATATAAAATAAATGTTTTATTTCTAAACGGAAAGAATGATTTTAAAACGAGGCTTAGTTCGCTAGTTAACTTACCCGTGTGGGTCGAACGATTGTGAGCACATCTTTTCGACTGAATGGTAGATCTTCAGAAGAGTTGCCACGAAAACTATACATGGCAAGCACTTCTATGCCTTCTGACCACGGCTCCTGAAGGATATGGAAATATCTTAAGATACGAGTCCATTGTTCAATCTAGAGTGCGTTTTGTGCGTCATTACGCACTGATTTTCAAAATCACGCACTCTGAAAAATCGAGTGCGTTTTTTTCACGCACTCATTTTTCTCAACCACGCACTGTATTTTGAGCAGTGCGTTTTTTTTTACATGATGAAATTTAATATATAATAGCAATATGTGTCAATATTGAATAGTTGTATCTCTAGTTTTCGTCGACATCTATCAATTTCACCACGTCATTAATGCTGAAATGGACCGAAGCAACTGAAATCCCCAAAAAATGCTCTCAAAATGAAGATCATAATTTTGAGTTTTTAACATTTGAACTCGTTAAAGATTCGTAGTGACAAGGATCGCGGTTTCTTATCAGTAGTAATCTTTATTTTCTCAGATTTGTTTACGGATTAAAATATATCAAATTAAAGATTCATGTAAATTGATGCATGCATCGTTTGACGTTAGCATCATACGATCACCATCTTAATAAACTTTTGAGATGCACCACTAACTTTTCATAGTTAGTCGCCTACTTTACGACTTACCTTTTGCTAGTAGATGGGTCTTATTACATTATTTGTAAAACATTTAAAACTCAAATTTCTTTGCTCGCGCCTTCGGCGATCCAACCTTATCTTCAGTAATGATGACGTCGAAAGGGTCAACTGTTCAGATATCGAAAAATCGCCACAGAATTGATTTTTTTTTTCACAATATTTTGTTTTCTGATGTTGTTATTGATTTAACAATAGAAATATCCTTCGCACCAAAGTGAGACATTTATTTTTTTTATCGAGCCCTGAATAAACGAACACATATTTAGGGTGCAACCTGTTTTTTGTTTCGGTTGGGCAACAGATTTTTTTTATGATTTTGTCGCGCGAACGCGATCATGAGGCCTTTATCGTCGATTCCAAGATTATGTCAAACGTTGTGCATGTTTATTTGTAAGAGAAAATTTTATACATTTTCACTTTGTTTTATTCAATTAAAAATATACCGGTAATTCATATACATGTGTATATTTTTATATAATCAATATATACGTATATGTATATGGGTGTATACATAAATTCATCACGCACTGTTATTCAAAATCACGCACTCCCAAAAATTGAGTGCGTTTTTCCACACACTAAATCAAGATCCTAGATTGAACACTGCGAGTCTGATCAGATATATAAATTTCTGTAATTTGTCTATTTCCATTGCTTGAATATATGCAAGTGCTACTCTCATAAGAATCCCTAAATGTATTTTCTATTATTTCTAAATATCCATTGTATATCATCTAATTGACGATAACGTTATAGGGAAATGATCATTGGTGCTAAAGACAGGCACTTGATCGGAAAAATAAATATATTCCTTTAACATGTACAATTAAACTTGAAGATGCAACCAAATAAATATACAAAAGACTCACTGAGGGTGGTTGCTGACTCATTGTGCATCACAGACTTCAGGCAATCTGCAAATAATATAACCAATTGAATATAACGATCATACCATATTAGCTTAAACTTTACTTTAGAGTTACATGGCTCGATACTCGTTTTTTATTCTCTGGGGCCCTAGGGCCCCCGCCCTTAAAAACCTAGGGGCCCAACCAAAATCAATTGGCCCGAACATTTATATTGATATTTAAAAGGTTCGAAAAGTTTGAGGGCCCTTCGAGCCCCGACCTCAAAAATCTGGGGGCTTTTTGGAGAATCCAGGGCCAAATGCCCCCGGACCCCCGTGAATTTCGAGCTCTTGCGCTAGTAGAACAACTTTCAACTTTTTATCTAACCAGCTTAAGGTTTTTAGCATTTGAAATTATCGCCTTATTATATTAATGACCGTAAACGTACAAATGCTGTCGGGAAATGAAACACGAGTGTGCCCATGTCAGTTTGTATAGCAATATAAAGAAACCCATACAGTTGTAAAATATACAAGTCTACTTTCATGATTTCTCGAATTGAATATATTTTTTAAATGTATGCTTTTAATCTATTATCTTCTCATCTCAGTAAAGAATCATTGCGAATAAAAACGTCACGTTCTTTATGAATAAATGTCCTCCTACCCAAACACATCGATTTTTTACACTTATGCTAAAATCATTATATTTAGATGATTCAATGGATTGATTCAAATAACAAAGTATGTTTTCCTCTCTTACATCATCATGAGAAAATGGTCAGGAACTGACTTTCCAAACTGTTCACGATTATTATTCAGAAACAGAGCTGCCGACGCATATTCATTTTTGACACGTATGACCATTTCCTTGAATATTGGAGGTCTTGTTTATCATGTAAATCAATAGGGCTGTTCAAGAAATAAAGGTGAAACTTTCATTTTTCTTGTGGTTGGTGTTTGTCATTGATTGTGCGCTAAAATCTCAATTCGGTAATAGTGCGTACAAAGTCCATGGGATGGCTTAAGTGACTTCTAAGTTCCACTTGACTTGATTTTGTCATTTTTAACTACACGTGAAAAACAACACTTCGTTACACATCTATACTCCCTCTACAAATGATTTTTAGCATATGAACTTAATCTCTTCTTTGGATTCGTAGACCTAGCACGAACGTAAGTCCATTGCGTGCTCTTAGTTGCTGAATATCACAACCAAAGTTTCCCGTGGCCTAATTGTTGGGCAAAAATTAAAAATAACCATTCGTTACAAACCTACATTACCTCTCCAACAGACTACTATTAAATTAACTGAATTCCTGTTTTGTTTCAGAGATACAGCATGAACAAATTTATACATATGAACCTAAGTAAGACAATTTTACAATATTTTAGTATTTTCAAATTTTAGTCGAAAATCGAAACCTCGATGTACAATTTCGATGCAAAATGTCAACAGACAGACAAACACACGGACATAGGCAAATCCTATAGACCCCACCCGAGTTCCCTCGATTTGGGTCACATAAATAAACAATATAAGATGACAGGTTGAAGCGGTTTATTACTAGGCGAAGCACGTTGCTGATACTTGATATTAATACCATCTGTCAACCACTTGTGTACAAATACCTAGCTCGACTGTCCACCACAAATAGACTCTGAATATTAAATTTAGGCCTAGTAGCTACAGAACATATTGGGCTAAAGAAATTAATTAATAGGACGATTCATCATTTTTAAAACTATTGTCACGATTGGATACAGGTCCTCAATGATAAATCGGTCAACTGACTCCTCATCGACATTTTCGATGAAAACATTAAATATCAATGTCTTTAGACACATCGATCATATTGTTTTGTCTTACCTGTTGTAGCACATTTATTTTTTCCAAACGAACTGAGCAATGCATATTTTTAGGAGTGGTATATTGAAAAAGATGTTCATGAAATTAAATCAATCCCACCCTGAGGGCCCGGCCAATAACTATGGTGTGACGTAGACAGGTCTGAAAGAATGACCTGTTTCTGGAATATTTACACGCTCACAAAAGCTAGACACACATAAGCATTGTCCGGTTAAGTACTCATACACACTAAAATAGAACTAGAAAACACTTCCTGGATCGCCGGTGTGAACGACGTTTTAGCCTTATTTAAGATTGTTTGATATTGAAACAATTAAGAAATGGTGCAGAATAAATGAATATATCAAAAAGTATGGCTATATTACAATAAGATTGATACATACATACACAATAACTATTTTTTCCTAAGTTTTACAAAACAGGAAGTAAATTTTACGCCATTAATTCTAGCGCGTTTTCAAGTTTTCAGTGTATTTAACATTCACATATTTACGAAAACCAGCGAAATATTACAATCGCTGCTGCATGATTATAATTTTCAGTTCTTATCATTTCATAAAAAATGGCGAATTGATCTAATGCATAGAACTCAACAGTACGCATATAAAACATGCATTTTTGAATATGCGGAAAACATAGGAAAAATTGCATAACGATATCAACAAGTTAATTGGCTATTTTTTTTTCATCCAGACAAATGTAAAGCAATGAGGATAGGTAGGCAAGAGAACCTCAACCATTATCATATGAAAACTTATAGAACAAAAAACCCTATCTCATACACAAACAAGGAAAATATATCGGGGTCATAATCGAAAATCAGCTTGAATTTGAAAACCATATCCAGGAGAAAACAAATAAGGCTTCACAGATGCTCGCAATAATCCGAAGAACATTCAAGCATTTGGATTGAGCCACATTCAAATCAAAGTCTGGAATAACCCAGCTGCGGGAAAGTATGTAAAAACGCAGTAGGTCTCAATATTCACCAAACAAGGGCTTGAGGCGATCCGCGATGATTTTAGAAAGCAGCTTCAGGGCTTGCGAGCAGCGGAGAGAAACATACAAAAGAAGCGAAGAAGGGCTAAAGCCCGTTTCGAATTAATAAAATGCCCGTATAATCATGTCAAGAAGTTGTTAGGTAATCCCAAAGCAGGTGAACTCTAAAGCATAGTAAACGACGTCGAACAACATCTCACAGATGCATATAATGACAAAGACTCAAAGCCAGAACTTGACGAATGCAATGCCTTAATAACTCTAATAGAGCCATCGACAGGGTTCATTAATAACGATGTACAAATGGAAGAAGTGTGAAAAGTGGTATAAAGAGCTAGAGCACGGTCTGCACCAGGTTACAGTGGCACATCATATAAAGTGTATAAGAAATGCCCACAACTGCTGAAACGATTATGGAAGCTGGTCGATGCAGTATGGAAGAAGGAAGTTATCCCTGAATGCTGGCAGAGGGCGGAAGGGTGTATTGTGCCGAAATAGGAACATTCAACCTATATCAGACAGTTCCGCACAATATCTCTTATAAGCGTAGAATGCTAGACGTTCTTCTCGGTCGTGTCAAAAAGATCGACAAACTACATTTTAGCTTACCGATACCTCGACACCAGCGTACAAGAAGGAGGTGCATCTGGAGTATCAAGTTGAAAAAAGCATATAAGTGTCCTGACGTAGTTGATCAGAGAAGCAAGAGGCAACAAGGGTGACCTCTTAATTGTCTGGTTAGACCTCACAAATACATAGTTGAAGAAATGCTGAAGCGAAATCATGTTCCGGAGAAGGTGAAGAAGCTAATCAAAGAGTTGTACGGTTCACATATAACATGGGCAAAATAAAGTGGCAATAAATCGAAAAAGTCATTATCACAGACGACATAATATCAGCTATACTGTTCTTAAGCGCAATCATCTTGATTGTTAAATAAGCAGAACAGAAATGAAAAGGTCCCGTGATGAAGTCGGGTGTGAGACAACCACCAGTAAAGGCATTCGTGGACGATCTCACTATAGCAACCGCCCACACAGTTCAGACCAGATGGATATCAGGTGGACTTGAGTAGCTGATAAAGTGGGCGCGAATGAAGTTCAATGCCAGGAAATCGCAAAATGTCGTCCTTAAGAATGGTAAACCAAGCGACCGGTTTAAATTCAAAATCGCAGGCGAAGCAATACAAAATGTGAAGGATAAACCAATCAAATGCCTAGGTAAATTCTTCGACAGAAGCCTTAAAGACACTAACAATATTAAGACCATAGGTGAACAATTGAACCAATGGCTTGGGAGTATAAACAAGAGCGAACTTCCAGTAAAGTTCAAAATATGGTGTTACCAGCATAACGTGCTACCACAAATCTTATGGCCTCTAATGATGTACGATGTCCCGATGTCTGCAGTCGAGAACATGAAAAGCAAAATAAGCAGAAGCTTTCGGAAATGTCTGGGAATTCCGCCTTCCTTTTCATCAACTATCATTTACTGCACTGGCAGAGGAACTTAGAGTGACCCAAGCCAGAATGGCCATCATTATACAAACATCACCAGATCACTGCGTGTGTTAAGCTGGAGTGACTCTTCATACGGGTAGAAAATGGGCAGTTCAAGAAGCGTTAGATGAGGCAACGCAACACCCCGTTCCAAACATAAAGATATCGTTGGCAAAGTGTGCACAGGCCGTCAAGAATTTGACTTCGGAGGAGCACATTATGGATGGGATACCGCTGACTGCAAGGAGAAGAGAAAGATGATAACTACTGAGTTGAAAAATGTAGAGGAAGAGAAGGTAATATCTAGAGTAGTTGTAATGCTCAGCAGTTAATAAGTGATCACTTAGCTAAAGTAAATTGTGAACATTTTATGCTGTAAGATTGGAAGACACAATGAATGATCCATAAACAAACAAATCAGCCTGCATAGACGTAGCCGTGACTTTTAAAACAAGCTCTTTTTTATACAATTCGATACAATTCGATTAATGCATGAAAAATGAGCTAGAATATTACCCAATTGTGCCAAATTTCAGTTCTTAAAATCAAGATTTTCCCCTATTTCAAATAAAAGTTTTGAATGATATTCGGACATGGAAATCAATTATTTTTATATGGTTAGATTCAGTGATTATTCGACTTTATAATGATACTAAAATCAATAGAATACACAATAAAAATCGTATTTATATCCCACGGTAACTGCATTGTGTTTTTCAAAATTCGTAATAGATTTTATAGCTTCGGTCATTCAAACTTGATTTAAATTGTTTGCGCAAGAAAATATCAGTATATATAGTCCAAATTATAGTCAAAATTATGAAGAACAATTTGTTTACAATCAACATAATTTTATTCGAGAATTAATTTATTTTTTTCAAAATCGTCTGCTCAATATTTATTGATATTGTTAAAAAATATATATATTTTTTTAAAATAGAAGATTCCCCTTTCCTGTCAATACAAATTTAAACGAACATCTAAGATGTCATAAAATTGAAGACATTATTGGGATCATGAAAAATTAATTGCAATTCATTCAATAAGGTGTCTAAGAGTTCAAGGAAATATATTCATTCCACGTCTGTGTTCTGTAACTATGTACTACTATTAAGCCGATTATATGGACTGTCCCCTTTGAGGTGAATTAGACTAAACCAAACGCTATGATCCTCCTAAGTACATCTTTTCTTTTATCTTCATAAGATGTAAGATGGATTATAACAAATGAGAAAGCAAAAAGTCGAATTTGACAAAACGATTCTATAAGAGACAACACTACTCATAGTTTTGCATATAAATATGTAGTAAAAAGTGCTTTTATTATTCAAATAGCCTTATGTTCATCGGCATGGTTTGTAAATAAATTGAGATGGAGGGGGTATATGACTTACACCGGTAGAATGACCGGTAAAGACAACCAAAAAAATGAAAATTTCACTCAATTTTATGCATAGATAGCCGAAAACATGCATGGTTAATCCTATGCAAACAAAAAGGGGTTGAAGACTTAGAAGTATCGTTGGTAGCTCCAAAAAACTAAAGGGGCAGTTTTATATAGGGAATAAACAGCCGTGACCGGTATCTTTTGTAGAGTTTCAATAATCGACATTTTCAATATAAAGGTTTTATACATATTTATGCCTTTCAATACCTACATGTATATGTCATAAGATCCTTTGCTTAAGCACTGATAAATGAAGTTAAAGCATTGTGAACTCGTGATATTGCTACCACATAATTTAAATAGAGTTTTAGAATATTAAGAGTTAAATAAAATATTAAGTTATAAAAATATTTTTAAAAACTATTAACGATAAAAATCTCCGTCGTATTATGTTTTTGGGGGCAAATATAGCGACAAGCGCCAAATTAACTCACAAATGTAGTGCCTTTGATAGTTTATTACATTGTATTTTACACAACAATAATAACATTTTTTATAAAAAGAATTCGATATATTAACCACAAAGCTATCTCATCAATTTTACCTTTGATGCATCGAATGTACATTTCTGGTTAATCCCTTTGTTGATTTCAATCCTGCATACTTACTTTGAACCGTTTGTCACTCTAATATTTTGGTGTGATGTACTCAAATTTTGTTTATGATATTTTAAATTGCTATTGTTTGGAAAGAAACAATATTACATTCCCTTTTTCAATTTACACATTTTTTCGAAAGGCGATATAGACTATATCGCAATGACTTTTATATAAGATTGATGTATTGTATAACAATAGATATTGATATAAAAGGTTATTTTTTTTGAATTACAATTATTAAATTAATATATACTTTTTATTTATTATTACAAACCTTATTTGTTGACCTTTTGTAAATTGGTAATAGCTTACATGTAACATGCTTGTTTTCTTTATTATGCATACATTAAACAAAGAAAATAACCTTTACCCCTGCGAAATATTACTAATTTCATGTGTTTTCATCGTTACATATTTCATAAACTATCAAGATGCCAGTATCACACTTTTGTAGAAATCTAAATCAATATATGAAGAATCATCAAAATAGAATTGAAGATATTTCATCGCAGGCAACCTTGTTTAAAATGTGTTTCAATAAAACGCCGTTTACATTGTCTCTTATGGCGAATCGAGTAACCTGTTGCCTTTATCACTAAACATGAAGACTTATCGGGTGCATTATAGTGGGGGAACTAAGTGAAACAGTTTCAGTAGAAATTAACTGTTTTGAATGGCATCGCAAGGAGCTTGGATGAAGTGGGAGAGCGCAGTACCCAGGAAGATAACCTGGAAAACGTTGTGGAAAATGGAGCCCAAACGAATCCAGTTCACCATCCGCTCGACGTATAACTTATTTCCGACACCGACAAATCTCATGCGATGGGGAAAGAATGATGACGCTAAATGCGGACTCTGAAGTGAGCCCGGTTATTTGGTGCACATTCTATCCTCATGTAAAACAGCGCTTACTTAACGACGATTCACGTGGCGGCATGATATGGTCCAACGAAAGCTAGCACACCATTTAGAGCTCAAAAGGGTAAATGCAAATAAAAGCATTTGCCAAAATAGAGAAAAAAAGATTGCGGTTTGTAAAAGCTGAACAAACAGCTCGCAAAGGAAATGACACAAACCTTAGAGAACAAAGCGTTGGTTTATTAAACAGAGCGAAAGATTGGGAATTATAAGTAGGCCTCGATAAGCGACTCGTCTTCCTCTGTGAGATTGAAACCCGGTTAAGAGCAGATATGGTAATATTATCTACCGCAAAGAAGCTACTGATCATGATAGAATTAACAGTTCCATGGGGATAAAGGATTGATGAGGCATATGAAAGAAAGAAACTGAAATATAGTGTACCTGTGTGACAGCTGTAGGGAGAAAGGATGCTCTGTTTGGTGCTACCCTGTCGAAGTAGGGTGTCGTGGTTCGTAGGAACATCAACGATCCGAACCCTTAGACAAATTGGGTTAACCGGGAAGAAATAACGAAAGCGGTGAACGAAATAAGCGAGGTGGCGGAAAAGTCTTCTAGTTGGCTGTGGCTAAGAGTATTAGATATCCGACGGGAGCAGCCGCTTTATCACCGAGGACGAGACATGTATAGCAGAAAAAGATACTCTGTACTAGTAAAACAATCTCTACAATATCTACAAAAACCACACCTTGAGTATGCAAATTCTGTCTGGTGTCCTTATACGAGAAATCACATAGAAATGATTGAGAGAGTACAAATACGTGCAACAAAACCACTGCCAGGAATGAGAGAAATACCTTATGAACAACGTCTACGTAGAGGATACTTAATCTACCGACACTGCTGTATAGAAGACTTAGAGACGATTTAATAGAACTGTATAAATCACTAACAATATATACGACAGCAAAGTAACAGCATTTATCAAATTAAAAGCTAATGCAGAACAAGTGTACAGGCTGAGAGGACACAATAAAACCATCCAACATCAAGCAAACAGGATTGACATAAAAAGACAAAGTTTCGTGCTGAGAAATATTGGAATGTGGAATAACGTGCCAGCAAATGGTGTTAATTCTCCGAACATAAACTGCTTCAAAAATAGACTAGAGTAAAGTAAAACTTTGCTATGCTACTACTACTAACATAGCAAAGTTGATCAAAATGCAATATTTTATGGTGTTTAATACACAACATGGGCACATATATATTGTTAATAAGTCCTTCAAATATAAAAAAAAGCCATATAACTTATTTCCAAAAGCATCTGACAATATCTACACATCAGTGCAACTAGCATGAGAATTAGAGAATGACAAATGGTATTATACTATCAATACACCTGACTCAATCCTCGACAACATCTCTTTTTAGTAAAGCGTTCTATTAAAAACGCTTAGAATTCGAAGATATGCTAAGAACAAATCACATAAGTACAAATAAACCTTTTTTAATGTTATTGATTACTAATATTATGAAATAATTGGACGAATTTTGCAGTTTACATTCACGCGAATTCGAAAATTCTCAGATATAAAAATAAAGATAGTCGATCATATATAAATAAATATTTATTAAGTTAGTATGCATGATTAAAACATGGATCTATTAAACAACAAATAACAACAAGGTAACAGGGGCATCCAACGATATGTTATATAACATTCCGTATTGTGACGTATTGTCGGTACCGTATAACACGTCTACGTTTTTTAAATCTACGTTTTTAAATATTTTAAACATATTCAAGCACTGTTTGATTATTAGAGCCATCTAATAACCATATAAAATTAAACACTTACATTATAGTTACAATGTTCAAATGATATTTTTTGCTAAAGCCCTGAAGAATCGTGGCCAGGTTCTTAATCTTCGTAATCTTCCACAAATTGCATGGCCCCTTAGTGAACTATTTTATATTTTAATGAACCCAAAGTTGAGTGGGCCTTTATGATAGATAATTGTTTTGTAAAAGGATGTGCGACTATTAGAGAGTGTTGACATTATAAGAGACAATAAGATATATAACATTCTCACTCTCACAGCACATATCCAAAGCAATACTGTATATTATTTTGTAAACATTTTTTATCATATTAATTTTACTCTATGAATGAACTTACCAAAACAGCTATTTGATAAATTTGTTATGGCCTGCTTGCTTTCAAAAACAGAACAGCTATTTTTATTTGTAATTATGTTACAACATTTTTTAAAAATCTATACATGTTTAAGCACATTTCTAAGCAATTTAAAACACAATTATTTGTTTGTCGGGTGACAATAAGTCCACTACTAATAACTTCTTGCGCTAGGAGAATGGGTTGCGTAGTGAACATTTAAAGAGCTTATCCAAAATAACAATAAGGCCGATTCACAAATCTTCGCAGCTAGACTTGGTAATGCGCCATTGAAATCGTTTTATGAATAGCAACTGTTCCTCATGGAAATTGTTCCCAGGGAAATCTTATTTGGCTTGGACATGTTGAGAAAATATTGAAAAAAGTATTTAAACTTGAGGAACATCCTTTGGTTATTTCTTAGTTTATTTTCCTTTTAACCATTTGGTTGATAATCAAGTTTTAAAGAAATACCATTGATGGTATTTCCTTAAAACTTGATTATCATTGCATCCCATGGTTATCCAACTGATATCTGTCATATATGAAACTGTCAGCAACTTTAAATGTTATATATTATTTGTTAGTGGTACTCGTCAATACACATGTATTTTTTGAAGTTGTGTTTTAAAGAATCAGAAGGAAGCATATGTGTTCATTCAGGTTCAGAAGTGTAATTTAACCTTCATTACAGAGCTGATATATGTACAATAATTGTATAGATGCACCAGAATTTGTCAGGACATGTTTCGACTTGAAAGCAATTAATCAATGTTATACTAAATAGTGCATTTTTTATTAAATGATATTTGAATCATGCATAAGTTTAATATCATATATGAACACGAAATCACAACTCAATGCCATATGTCAATCTATACAGCATCTCCAGATAACATACACATTTGCATATTAAACTATCGTTTAATTGACACTGAATGGTGCTACTGCTGTAAGTTGATTACACTAGCCAACAATCACAACTCAATGCCATATGTCAATCTATACAGCATCTCCAGATAACATACACATTTGCATATTAAACTATCGTTTAATTGACACTGAATGGTGCTACTGCTGTAAGTTGATTACACTAGCCAACAAAATGAAACTTTTTTTTGTGACTGGCAAACCATTATGTGTTTTTAACTAATTCGGGGTCGCTGATTCCTAATGTGAAAACCAAATTTCTCCATCGGGTCACGTTTGTGAGAAAATCGATATCCAAAATTTATACATTTTGTGTTAATTTTTACTTTTTCCATATTTCAAACTTGTGCAACTATGATCGAGACTTCATGAAAATTATATTTCATCATGAATTATCTCCAAACTAATGTCTTAGATATAAATTATACAATTAAACTAGTTTATCAAATCATCTATGCAAAAAAGGCATTTTGTGTCTTTAAGTTCGTGAAAACGGGGCCTCGCTTTATATTTTGATGATTTCAGGCATGACAATATTGTTTTCAATTATATTTGTTTTTATTATGAACACTGAATCTAGAATTTACTATTGGGACCAAAATACGTTAAAAAAGTCACGAAACCGATATTTTTGAAGCATCATCATTTTTGAGCACCTATGGATTATGACAAAAAGTTGTCATTTATATTTGTTTGGCTCAAACTCTAGAAACATAGGGCATCAGGGATTATAATTCACTAAGGTGGTATATAGAAAGATTTT
>LQRL01102913.1:1266-12557 GCA_001703475.1 Hydroides elegans
AGTTTTTTTTAGTGCAAAACTAAACCACTCGGTTTTCTTAATTAACATTTTTTGCTGATTCCTTTTTGCCAGTATTAACATTGGAATCCCTAGTTATCATTTATGCAAAAAAGGCCAATGGGATAACTTCAGTTTCCTTTGAATTGCACGCAACACAAATTTGAAAATCAAAAAATATATTAGATACTGTAACTTTATTGACTTGCTTGAGAAATTTGTTTGGATTTATATCATTTTTTTTATGTAGCAGCAATTGAATAGCACACTATATGCATGTACTCTGTTCAGTTTATGTAGAGTAGAAAGAACTTGATAAAAATCACGTTAAATTGAATTAGTTTCGAAAATGTTTATTTATATTCATGAAGGTCTATTTATCTTTCGTACGAAAATACATAGAAAATTCAAATGATTGAGATATAAATTTACTAGAATAACACATAATGTATGAATAGAGGTATGATATGCATGTATATATATATATCCATTATAAGAAATAAATCAAGCATCACATAGTTCGTGTGACGTTTCAGTAGGTATTATTCATGAAAAAAAGTACAATGTTTGGCGGTTTGAGTTAGAAATAATCGTCATATTGAAAAAAAAATACTGACAAGAAAATAATTACTTAAGTCTTATGTTTTACTAACAGCTCTCCTTTAAGTGTTTTTAGCCCCCAGCCAACCAATATGGCTGAGGGCTATTGCTATCCCCCAGACTGTCTGTCCGTCCGTCTGTCCGTCTGTTAACATTTTAGATGCAGTAGTTTGTCCGCGGCATTTTGGTATGAAGCCTTTGTCCTAGGGTTCTGAAACTTCACACAGTGACAGAATATATATTGTAGATGTGCAACGTCGAGGTTTCAGTTTGATCGACCAAAAATTGTCGAAATTACGGGGGTCTAAACTTAGACGAATTTGAGATATTTCAGGATATTTATAAAGCACTTTGTCCGCGTCACTTTGGTATTAAGCCTCTGTACTAGGGTTCTGAAACTTCACACAGTGATAGAATATATATAGTAGACGTGCAACGTCGAAGTTTGAGTTTGGTCGACCCAAATTGTCGAATTTACTGGGGTCTAAACTTAGACGAATTTGAGATATTTTGGGATATTTATACAACACTCGTCCGCAGCACTTTCATATGAAGCGTCTGCCCTAGGGTTCTGAAACTTTACACAGTGACAGAACATATATTGTAGATGTGCAACGTCGAAATTTAAGTTTGATCAACCAAAAATTGTCGAAATTACGGGGGTCTGAACGTAAATGAATTTGTGTTATTTTTGGATATTTATACAGTACAGAAAGATTACGCGTATATCGTGAGTTTATAAGGATTACTTGTGTGGACGAATATGTAAGGGCAACGCTGTGACAAAGACGTTGTGAGAAACACGTTGAGGGAAAACGTTATGAGAAAGACGTTGTGAGAAGGGCGTTGTAAGATAGACGTTATGAGAAAGACGTTGTAAGAATGTCGTTGTGAGAAAGATATTTCTTTTGACCTGCTTCTTTTAATCGACAATTATTCGTGAGGGAGAATGTTTTGCATAGGCTGGGGGCTTTGCATCTCTGATGCCTATGTTTTTTTTGTGCATCGCTATTACCCAATGCATGAAATAACAAACATTTTGTTTAATATCCCATTAAAGGTTATCTACTACAATATAAATGTGAGACTTCGATCCTCTCTTCGATCTCTCTGATTCACCTGCTTTATTAGTGTGACCATATTTGCTTGGTTTAGTTTGTGCTGATTCTTTGTTACCTTTGTACCTTTTGGTTCGAAAGCAACTTACAACCACCTATTCCTAAAATACATTATATTGATATTTTAATATTCTTTACACTATTCTATCACAGGCGATTCAGGAGAAGACACATCATCATCACAAAAACCATCAGAAGAGTCACAACAAGAACAGCAACAACCCGCAGCCGAAGAATCACAACAACCCGCAGCCGAAGAGTCATCACAGAAACCCGCCGAAGAGTCACAAGCCGAAGGCCAGGCGGCGGAGACGACGCAAGAGGGCGGGGAAGCGGCCAAGGATGAAGGTCGGTATCGAGTAGAGTGTTATGTCTACGTAATTAGTTAAGAAAAAAAAAACATAATAAAAAAGAAAAAGGGATGAAGGTCGGTACCGGGGTGTATAAACCATTTTGGAAGTCGTATTCTTAAATACAGGATAAAGAGGGACGAATTTATGGGGATTCAGTTATGGGGAAACTGTAGGCTTGGCTTAATCAGTTCATATGTTTTTCGATACTTTTGTATTATAAGTAAAAAAAGGAAGAGCTATTTGCAAGCTTTCTTTGGTCATAGTAAAAATGATTTACTCATTAATGAAAAAAAAAATCGATAGGCGTTTTCGTAACCTTATATATAGGGCCTATATATATTAATTTTTTGTTTGATATAACATTTTGTTGTTCGTTTCTTCTGACATTTGTGTACTAACAGCGTCCATTATTTGTATATTTGATAATATCGTTGCTGTGGCAATGAACATTTCGTAGTCTTGTAAATATACATGTTATGATGTCGCGGGTTTCAAATATCTTAACCTGTATTTACATAAAAGTCGTTTATTCACGTAATTTCTAACACTTGAATACCGAATTTTCTTTCATAAACCTTTTTGTATCTCTCTCTAAAATTCACAAGCAGCTTTGGATTCTAATATTGATGTTGACCAAGCAGACTTGAAATACGATTCGGACTTCGATCAATCGGAATCAGACGAAATCAATAATATTTCGTCGGCATCGGCTGCTTCAATAGTGTCTGCAGATGCCAAAGAAAAAGATGCAAATAGTCATAAAGAAATGAAGGAGACATCCCATAATGAAGAACACAGCGAAGAAATAAAAGATAATGTAACTGCATATGTCGAGGATTATAATGAAATGGAGGAAGAAACCTATAAGGAAGAAAATGAGAAAGGAGAAAGTAAAAGAGCATCACTTGTCAATGAAACGAATGAAGTCAGAATTGCAAGTAGAGCAAGTCGACACTTATCTCGACAGGGATCTATAGACTCAAGGGCAGCATTGGGCGAAGAAGAAGAAGTAGCTTCGTTGAGAGGTAGCCTAACATCTGCAAGAGGTTCACGAGCAGAGCTAGAACATAAAGACATCAATAAATATTATACCAATGTCAACGATACTGGTTATGGAGATGATCATGACGAGGATGATCCCCAAGATGCTGAGAGACACAAACGACCTGAATCAAACATCAGTATTGAGTCTCGGAATATAGGTGCTGATGCCGAAGCCGGTCAGGAAGCCGGCATATTCGGCGAAGGCACCGAAATGCAGGGTGATCAAAGAGCTAGCTGTGACGAGAAGAAATTAGAACTGAAAGAAGAAAACCTCGATATAAGAGAAGAAAATAATGGCGAGATAGAAGAATCGATCGTAGAACATGCACAGTCGATTGAAAAAGATGTAAATGACAAATCATCTACTACCAATTCAAGAACTTCTTTGAAATCGGTAAGATCAATAAGATCCGGTACCAAAGAAATTAAAACAGAAGAGAGACGGCCGTCAACCACATCCGTACGATCGGCAAGAGATTCAAAGCTTGGATCCAAAGAGAAGTCACCAGCTGGATCCAGAGGCGGCTCCAGAATGGGGTCAAAGGCGTCACTGAAATCCAACTCAGGAAGTCGTCGGCCATCAGTCAGTTCAAATAAAACTATCAATAGAGAACAACCGGAACGATCACAACCATCAGTGACATCATCACATGAATCCGTGACGTCACGACGCGCGTCAATGACGTCATCTCGGGTCTCTGTGACGTCATCGATTGACAAGAGCAGTGCTGAGCGTAACACAGAAGAAAAGAATGCAAGCAAAGTGATGGTTCATTCTGGCGACAAAGAAGGACTCACATCCTCCCCAAATAGTTCGAGATCATCTCTTCATGGAGCCCAAATTGAAGTCATTGAAAATCCAGAGGTGACACAGGATAGGCCTGAATCGAAAAATGCAAAGGGCAGAGATGAGGTTGAAATAAATGAGTACCTTGATGAAAATGAGTCAAGTGAATCGAATTCAGAAGGTAATTTTGTCGAGTTCATTAGTGTTAGGTTTCCCGACCTTACCCTGGTTGACATGTATGATATGTTTAGTGTACTCAAACATCGATTTTTAATTGAGCTGTTTAACAATTGATTGAATACTCTAGTTGCACTTGGGAATTTGAAACATAAGATGTGATTTACACAGATAGCTATAGATTCGGGTTTCCTTTAGTATTGATTTTTTTAGATTCAAAGAATACTTGTGAGATGCTGTTACATTTTTAGTAGTAGAACCCCGAGTGATCTTCCCTTAATACATGTACATGTTTATTGTTGCATATATCTTATAATTAAGAAATTATAATAATTTGTGTTGAATGAGAAAGTACGAAATACGCAATTATTTTCCATGGTCATGTGTTTGCGAATTTATAAAAACTTAATTCAAAAATATCTTCTTAAATGTATATAAAATTAAATTAAAAAGAAAATTGATGTGAGATGTCATATTTGTATAATGAAATGCGGCATTTGCCTGTTATGCAAGATTTTGTAGGCGTCCGTAATAAGAGATTGTGAAATTGATATTGATGTACAATGTATGTGTTTTTCAGAATACGATAGCTTTCAGGAGAATGTACAAGGTCATTTGTTAATGCAGTCGTATCCTCCAAGAGGTACTCAACGTTCAACTTTCATATATGTGTGAACCCTCTAACTGTATTACTGCTATATGAGCAGTAATTTGTTATTTTATATATATATATTTGTGACATGTCAAAACACTATAATCGATTTTGTATTATCAAAACAGAAAAAAGAAAGAAAAAAAAGTAATGTTGAGTAGTTATTGGTATATTGATACCATATAGATTTAAATATAGTTAGTCCTGTAGATGAATAGATTTTTATTGTGATATCCAAGACCTCAAGCTTGAAGAAAGCAGTGTTTATGGATCAATCGCAAGACATTATATTTATTGAAACGTATTCGAGATAAATTTAGTTGTTTGTGCCATAAATGTGAAGTTGAAAAAAAAACATCCGAATACTTCAGGCAAGTGTTTATATCTATGCTATATAAATGAGTTGTTGTGCTGATAGCATAGACTAGATTAGTTGAAATGTTACAGTTAGAAATTGAGAAATGTCAGTATGTTTGTACCCCTGTTAACTTTTTTGTTGGATATCAAATCTCGTTATACATAATATTTAAAGATGCGGCGATATATCCGTACATTTATGTGAGTGGTGAGACATGAGTAAGAACTTGTGATTTAAGAATATTTACATGATATAAAATATCGAGTCAATATATTTTAGCTGTGAATATATAATTTACTTTACAAAAGTAATAACACTTCTTGCTTTCGTGCATAACACAGAGGGAGCGCATTCGCGTGTTGGACAAACGGATGACCATGACCCTAAACGACCTTCGTTGACCTCCCCTGCTCCTCCTTCCCGCCCAATGTCGTCTGCCAGTCACAGATCACGCACCTCCCCGAATATCGCTCGCGATAATGTTAAAATGGATTCCTCTGCTATGCAAGCAACTGGATCTCCAGGCAAACAAAGTGTCCGCTCCCAATCTAAGCAAAATTCACCCGCGAAACAAAACACGGCTTCTCCTGCTGGACAAAGCATTGGTTCTCCAGCAAAACAAGCCGCTGGTTCCCCAACTAACCAGAGCAATAAATCAATTAAAAGCGGAAATCCCGTATCGCCAGCCAATCAGGCTAAAGGATCCACGGGAAGCTTGCGAGGTTCCAAGCAATCATTGGCTAAACAGTCCACTGGTTCACGTGCCAGCGTCAAGGAAACACCGGCTTCTAAACCTCCGACGGGAACCAATTCCAAAACCGGATCGCGAACCAGTTTGAAAAGTACCCAAAGTGTTGAAAAACCATCGAAAGGTGGTGGGTCTAAATCGGGATCTGTGACGTCTATGGGCAGCCAGAGGAAGCAGGGAAGTGAAGGAGGGTCGAAAATAGGGTCGAAGGCCAGTTTGAGGTCGCAAAAACAAGCTGAGCAGGACTTGGAAGGTTTGCTAACATTTGTTGTGGAATGTTTGACACTTAATCCGTATCCAACCCCGTATGTCGTGGCATGAGTGTCGGATTGTTTCTATGTTAGTTGCACCCATAAAAATATGCACTTCTTGATGTTTTCATTACAGCAGTAGACAATTTTAGTGTTGCACCCTTTTGGCTTGTCGGGGATCGTTGCAAGTTAATTATGTAGTCTACATATTCCGTAAGCAATCGTTTTGCTTTTCAGTTACAGAACGACGATTCCATCAATATCGAATGCAAACCTTTGAATCGATGTTGTGTAAAATAGAGAGCAATCCATTCTTGAATTATCTTCATTATCGAGTGTTTTTCTACGATAAAAGTAAAGCGCATTTATGAATATTATTTATTTTCACCATGACCCACAATGCATGTGATAATACCAATTTATTATTAGATTATTGTGGTAAACTATGCAATCTATCTATACTTTTCACTTCTAAACATTAGTCTGCGTGTATTTATGCAAGGTTTTAGGACTATTTGATGATTATGAGGCAATGTTTTCACTCTAAAATCAAATATACTTAGAGGAAAAATGTATGTGGTGGCAAACAATTAGTTTGTTAAAATGTTAAAAAAGGTTGTAGTTTAAATTTACAAATCATTCGTGATCAAACGCCTTATCTAAATATCAGAATATAAGGTTAAGGGATTAAAAGCTATATACTGTTTTTGGTGGAAGCTTTCTTTTAACTCATCTGTTTATTATTAACCAAGTTGTGAAATTTTATCATGTTTATTAATCTATATAAAACTGATACTGAATAACACAATGTTTGCGTAAAATTTCACCATTTGTACATCTGCCTTTACCAGACCAATCACCTCCCCCTCTCCTGAAAAAAACCACTTGATATCAATTATAAGACCATACTATGTTATAAGAATTATTTTCACAATTGGATTACTTTTATTTGGTTTCAGATACTAAGTCAACAAAATCAGAAGTCAAAGACACAGAAGTCGTAGAAGGTAAGATACTCGATTACTTTTCTTGAGAATGCAATAAAAGATTTTCATCCAAAAATATTTCTCTTGTTTGATTAAGCGCATCAAATAGGGCGCTTTCTATATCTTTTAATATAGGTTTGAGATATCTTGCAAAGCCTTTTTGGCACAGAATTAGGTGAACGTTGTTTCGTTTTTTAAATTTTAAGTTATAAAAGAGATCTTGTAAAGAGTAACTTTATTATGCCATCATATCAAATATATTTTTTTTGCGCAGGTGAAGGTGAAAAAGCAGAAGAAACAAAAGAAGAAACGACAGAAGGTAGTGACTTCTATACGTTTGCAATAGATTAATAGTACATTTATTTTCTTAAACATTCAACTTTTATTCTGAACATGTGCTCAAAATATATTTTTAACCGACAGAGATGATGGCATATGTCGGTTAGAATATATCGATAGTGACTTTAAACCATACCCCTTAATGTACATATGCAGTTCAATATGTAGTTTATGATAAACATTTTTTTTAAAAATGTAGTAATTTAAAAGTTGAATGTCAGAAAATATGTACTTTTTATAGTTAGCGTTGTTTGCTTTAAGTTTTGGTTTTACACAACCACTTTGATTTGTTTGCATTTTACACGTACAACTTTCAGCAAAATTGTTATATGCCTTTAGTACCTGCTTGAAGTTATATTTATTCTAAGACATTAAAGAACCCCATTTTCATACATTTTTTGAAGATAAATTTGCGATGAACCTTCAAATAAACGCTGTATTATTCCTTCAACTAAAATATACCAAAAAGAAACATGCATATTCTTTTTTTCAATATAATAGCTACATTATTACATATTTCACATTCAATCAATATCATATAATATAAATTTAAGTCATTCTTATAAACTGAGTTTATTTTGATAGAAAGGGTAAAACAGTAAATGTTTCGATATTGTTTGTCCCGAAAATGACCATCTTATGAAAGTTAAAGGTTCAAGCAAATAATCAGATACGTTCCTATACACAATTACCTGTTTTACTTTGCATGTGTTTTGTATGTATTGCACGTTTTGCTTTGTTTTTTGAGCTTTCGTTACTAATTCTTTAAGGGTTGAGCATTTCAAATTTAAATTCCATAGTAATTATTAACGAAACGAAAACATATTGGCGTCTGAGATAAAATATGAAAAAAAGTCGTATACAAACTCTCAATCATGTGACAAAGGCGAAAGCAAAGAAGAAAAAGCCGAAGACGGTCAGAAAGATGCAGAGACAGAGGCAACTAAAGAAAAAACTGAAGAAAGAGAACAAACTCCAAAACCAGATACACAAAAATCTGAAGGTTTAGATATTTTTATAATAATTTTGGGGACAACGTTTGCTTTACGATGTTTTAACTCAATGAACTCTCATCTAGGCTTCTTTGAAACAGATATTATTTAAACAAGAAGTAATAGAATATCTCACATATATATATTGTACATTCATTTTGTGCTTTTTATTTGGCTCTTTATTGTCTTTTTTATCTACATTAAATGCACGTTTTCTTTTGAAATATACTAATTGAATTGTTGCGTGAGTTTGCTTTGTTTTTTGTTTTGTTGAGTTCTTATTGAGTTTCGTGTTTAATACCAATGTATAAAAGTGTCCTATTTTATTCATGTAAATGATGAAGAATAAAATTTGTCGAAGGTTCATGCGCTAAGAAATAATCAAATAAAGTTTTTAGCATTTTTGATTAAAAGTTTCGAATCCTTTCATAACTATATTTAAAAAGTATTAACTTGTAAATTATTAGTGTTTTTTTTTTTTGTATTGCTTTTATGCTTTCATACTGAGGTTATATATAAAATGAAATCATATCTTTATTTTCAGAAAAACCAGCAGAGGGTGAAACTCAACAAGAAGAAGCATCATCAGGTAAATTAAATTAATCAATCTGTTAACCAATAAAATCAGTTGATCGATCAATAGCTGAGTCATTGTCTTTGGTAAATTTGTTGACACATGTTGTGTTAAGCATAGATCCCATATGTGCTACTGATCCACGTTTGACAACAGCAATCATAAAAGATGATGAGTAAACAGTTCAATAGTTTTAAAATAAACGTAGCATCTTAAACCATGGGCGCATATTCTCTACTATATATATGCATGTATATGGTGTTGTTATACACAAAAACCTCTTTAAATTTATAGAACCAAAAGCGGAAGGTGAGGCGGAACAAACGGAGCAGTCAGAACAACAGCCTGCAGAAACGAAAGAAGGTTAGTTCTTACTATACATGTATATCTTAATTAAAAACAAAGTGAAGGAGCTCACATATGGATACCCGTGCTGTGTAACACAGGAGTATTTTTTTTTCGATACATCATACCTATGATATGTTGAAGAATGCGCCTCGAATTTGAAAGAATGGATCGCGGCTCGAAATAACATTATCACGTTTTCATATCCTAAAAGTATTTCTAGATATCAGCTCCTCAACTTAATAGAACATCGAAGCAAAGAGATTAGACAATTTAAAGAATGGATCTGTTTGCATACTACATGTGTATATAAATCACAATGTTACAAATCTATATTTTTTTGTCGCAGAAGGCGGTGGGGGCGAAACAGAGGAAGCACCGAAAGCAGACGCAGAACCAGGTACGTATAAAGAAAATCATTTAGGAATCGAATCTTTGAAGTTTTCAATAGTTTGATGTTTTTTTTTCTCGCTGAGGTGTACTATTTAATGACAAATACTTAAAAATAATAATTGAAATTATTATCACAAATTGGGTATTACCTTCATATAAACATTTAAATATTAACTTGTACACCATGATTAGTCGAGTCTCACGTGCCCCATTCGTATCGAAACAACCAATGGCAATTGAAGTATTGCAAAGTACCCATTTACGATGAGCCGCGATAGTTTCCTTTCATAACACTTGATTTCCTATTGTTCCAGAACAAAGCCCTGCAGCCGAAGAAACTGCGGCCGGAAGTAAACCCGCGTCACCCACGGGGGAGGAACAGAAAGAGGAGACCGCAGGTACGAAGCCAGGCATTTCTGTCTTTTAAAATAGGGTCGTTAAATATACGTCTTGGAAAATGAGCGAATAGAGGTTAAAGGCTAAATATATTGTGAAAAAACATGATCTATTTGATTATGTGTTACGGATTTCTTAGGCGGTGCATCTCAATAAAGAATAAACATTATGTATTATTAAACCTCGAATATTTCATATATATCCGCATGTTTAAGGTACTTAAATAGTATTTCAAACACTTCCTATAAAAAGCACCCGAGGGTGATAAACCCGCGACCCCTGAAGGTCAAACCGAACAAACGGCCGAAGGCGACAAGGCCGAAGAACCGGCAACCGAAGCCGAAAAGCCAGCCGACGGCGATAAGCCAGCCGAAGGTTAAATATCAGTGTCCACCTCGCTTCTTTGGCCGCCCTAACACATACAGCTTCTATGTGCGAATTTGTCGTTTCCAATTTGTTGTCTTATACATGTAGATGCACATTCCAGTAGATATCAACAATATAATATGCTCTTTGTTTAAACAAAAAAAAAAGGTTCTATGTATAATTATTTTAATGCCCCGCTTGATTAACTGAAATACGTTGCTTAGTCTTTCTCATCCCCCTCCCCCATTAATTAGCTTTTTACCACTATTCTAAACAAAGACCGCCTACTAGCATTTTGTTTGATGTTAACAATTCCGCCCTGGTGCATATCCGATTTTCATTAGTGTTTAATGAAATTCAAATGACAGCATTTTGTTGCCTTTCTTTCATTAAACCGCTTTGCTTAATTGATATCATAAAGGGAAAATGTATTATAAAATGTATCTACACTGTTACCGTTCAAATTTATGTTTTAATATTTTTCTTTATGTAGATTTTAATCCTAATCCAAGCATAATGCTTTTATTTATATGATAATCACGAAATAAAAATATAAAAGCTTGTATTTTTACTGAGTAGTAACCAAACCATGTTCTTCCTCCACCTTCTTCATTTATTGATTCATGAATAAAACTAACATTTTTTTCATTTTATATATACATGTAGGCTATGAGAAACTGATTTACAAATAGCGCCATAGAATATTTATTAGAATGATCAAGTTTTGCTCTCTTAGTAGGCTTTTTTTTTTCAGATAAACCCTTCACGTATTTTTCGATTGGTTTCTTTGTTTTTTTTTTTTTTTTTTTTTTTTT